>JAHRHZ010000069.1:6838105-6871140 GCA_024137785.1 Ginglymostoma cirratum | reverse complement strand
ACACCTTTACTGGCTCCATCCCCGCCTCTTCGACTTGTCTGCCTCCTCTCCACCTATCCTCTCCTCTATCCATCTTCTATCGGCCTCCCCCTCTCTCCCTATTTATTTCAGAACCCTCTTCCCCTCCCCCATTTCTGATGAAGGGTTTAGGCCCGAAACGTCAAGTTTTCCTGCTCCTGTGATGCTGCTTGACCTGCTGTGTTCATCCAGCCCCATGCTTGTTATCTCGGATTCTCCAGCATCTGCAGTACCTTTTATCTCATGGCAGATGATGGAGTTTGGATACAGTCAAGAATCTGGAATTAAGAGTCTAATGATGATCTCAAGTCAATTGTCAGGAAAAGCCCATCTGGGTCACTAATGTCCTTTAAGAAAAAAAAAATGCCATCCCACAATTTTTGGAGAAAAATTGATTTTTTTTTTTCTGATGAAGGGTCTAGGCCCGAAACGTCAAGTTTACCTGCTCCTATGATGCTGCTTGGCCTGCTGTGTTCATCCAGCCCCACGCCTTGTTATCTCGGATTCTCCAGCATCTGCAGTACCTTTTATCTCTTGATCTGTTTCTTGATGTCTTTCAGGGAAAGAAACTGCCATCCTTACCTAGACTGGTCTATACGTGGCTCCAGACCCACAGCAATGTGTTTAACTCTTAACTTCCCCCTGGGTTGGGCAATCCGTGCTGACTTAGCCAGAGACACCCTCATCCTGCAGATGAATAAAAAATACACAGAAACGGTGCCAATTACAGACAACAGGGCTCTACATATGGTGAAGCATTGAAAGTACATTGAAAGTGTTACAAACTGTCCTTTCAACTCCAGTATCTGCTGCTCCATATGTTTCCTGTCATTCCCCAAATTAAAGAGGAAAGCTAAAGGCTAACATTTCTAGCAAGTCAAAACCAAAGGCAGAAAAATGTTCATAATAACAACACTGAAGCATCATCATTCAGAGGCTATGATTATGATAAAAGATATATGGCTGAATAATTTTCCACCACCGGTATGTGTGTGTGCTACATCACAATGACAAGTGTCTTCAAGTCCTATAAAGGAAGATGGTAGGGACTCAGACAGTGCATGCATTTTACTTAGTAATTGTTTTATAAATGGCTATCTTTAGTCATCTGTCTGTAAGATTGTTATTGTAGAAATGCATATCAATTTTTGTATCATTGCATGGATCCAATAGCACCACTAAAGTGTTTTTTATTAAAAATGACTGGAAAATATTACGAGTAATGCAATTGCATGAATGCTTAATGCATTCATCTTCAATGATTCTGTGCTCTTTTAGTAGAGGCCATAACTGATTTAACACGAGTGGAGCAAGGTCCTCATGAAAAGAACAAGAGAAGATTTGCTACAAGTGTATGATGTGTTTAGGCAATGAAACAGTCTGCTTGGGCTAATGCAATTTTCCACGCTGCTAAATGCATTATTTTAGCCAGTGAGAAAATGTTCATTTTTACTCAGTAGAGAATTTAATGGAAGGTGAACAAAATATAACAAAGCTATTAGAAGGTAGCGGTGTTTCAATGCTTAAGACTGTTGTAGGGGAGATTGTAGAAACATCCACTGAGTGGAACAGAATTGGTTAACAACATGGATGTTACATGACTGCTATACCTTCCATGAGGTGGCATCAAAAATGTCCACCTTTTACCTCATCTGGAGATTCCCAACCCCTCTGATTGACAGGGCCCTCAGCCGTGTCTGTCCTGACTCCCACACTTCTGCTCCCACCACTTTTCCTCTCTCCCACAACACAGATAGGCGTCCCGCGATCCTCATCTACCATCTGACCAGCATGCACATCCAAAGGATCATTAGCTGCCATTTCCACCGCCTCCAGCGGGACGCCAGCACCAGACATGTATTCCTCTCCCCTCCCTTGTTAGCATTCCGCAGGGACTGTTCCCTCTAGGAAAGCATGAACTACTCCTCATCCACTCTCAACACATCCACATTCTCCCATGATACCTTCCCATGCAATCGCAGAAGATGTAACACCTGCCCAATTACTTCCTTCCTCCTCACTATTCAAGGTCCCAGACACATTTTCCAAGTGAAGCAGTGATTTACTTGCACTTCATCCAATCTAGTCTATTGTATTCACTGCTTGCGGTATGACGAAACACAAACTAGGCAGCCATTATGCAAAATGCCTATGTTCTATCCACAAAAATAACCTCGAGCTTCCAGTTGCCTGATATTTCAACGCGTTATTTCTGTCTCAGGCCTGCTGCAGTGCTCCATTGAGGCTCAGTGCAATCTGGAAGAACTGCACCTTTATTCCAATCGGGGACCCTGCAACCTTCAGACTCAATATTGTGTTCAATAATTTTAGAGCTTGGACACCTTCTTCCATGTCCTTTACCCACTCCTACTCCCCAGGCCCTGTCATGACATAGACTTTCAATTTCGGCAAATTGATTGCAAGGGCAGTTTTTTCTTGTCAAATGCAACAAGCCAATTTTTCCAAAGAAATCACTGACATATAGACCATATGTATATTTATTGATGTTTTTCCTTTATTATGCTTTGCTGCACATATATCTCATTCTTTCTATCTATTTCAAGGCCCACTTCCCCACCCTCAATTATGGCATCTGCTCAACCTCTACTAAATCCATTATATTTCATCAGTCTACTGCTATTCCATCAGTTCCACTCTCACTTTTGTATTGTCAAATCTGAAAGCCACAGGCTTGAAAGTACATGTCAAACACTTGTTCTTTAATCCAGATGTAGCTAGGCCATCTCAACCTCTCTACAGACAGATCCTTCCAGTCATTCAGTTTCATCCTGAGGTAAAGGACAATCCTAAATGCTAGAATTCCCACGGTCCACCTTCAAATTCCCTTCCCTTGCCTCTTGACTTTCAGTGACAAAAATGAGAAGTTTCTGGAAATGCATAGAAGCAGCAGCGCAAAAAAAAACATTTGACCCAACCAATCTGTCAGTTTTTACTTCCCATGCAAGCAAACACTTAGAATGACACTTATCCGACCTGTTCTCCTGTGCCTTCCTCACTAGACCAATCCAATCTTGAATGGTAACTTCTTTCCTGCTTCACCGCAGACCTTGAAAGGAGAAGGCCCAGTTATTTACATTTCCATGGGAAAGAAAAGGTGACAGTCTTGAACCCTTTGTTCTCAAATTGGCAGCACCCAATCAATCTGTCTCATGCCACCCAAAAACATCCTGTAATGAGCATCGATATGAGGAAGCAACTATTTATTTACCTCTATGACCAGTAATAATCATTAGGTTGTTTCAGGCTCTCTACCTCCCTAGGGGGTTAGGTACAAGTTGGTGAAGGTCATGTAATTAGAATTGATGGTAGGTTGGTACTTTTTTTTTTGTTACAATGCAATATTGATTTTAAAAATCTAACCATCAGCTGTTACTTGATTCAAGGAAGGCACTGTTCAGTTTATTGGTTTCTGTCTTGGGTCTTCATGTGACTGAGCAGGACAATTCTTGGCTGAGATATCATTGAGCATGTGAGACAGATATCCCATGAATTAGTGAGATCTGATGTGCAGGATTTGCTCTGTTTTTCTGTCCTTTTCTGCCACTACTCTACCTCATCATTAAGGTGCTTGAACTCAAAGCATGGCGCACCTTGACTGAGAAGTTATCACCATTTTGAGCAATTGGTATCAGGCCCCTCCCAGTCATTACTGTCAATGCTTGCCATACTTCAAGGAGAGCTTCAGAGTGTCTTTCAAATATCTTCTTTGCCCCTTCCTGGAATGCTGGCCTTTTGAGAAGTTGGGAAAACAGGACAAGTGCAGGAACTGGGTGGGGAGGGAGACACTTTCCAGCTACTCAAGAGCAGTGTCCAGTCTATCATAGCTGGTTTTTCAGGAAGTTTACCTTAATGCAATTTTAGCTTGTGGAACCGACTTCATGAAGGATATTAGTGTTTGCTTGATAATCTTCCCATTCAGTCCAGAAGAGGAAATTATAGCAGTATTGATGGAATTTTTCTAGTGCGCTTAAGTGTTGCAGATAGACATTCCACGACAGGAAGGTAGTCCCGACAACTGTTCTCATACACTAGCACGTTTGACGACATATGCAGTGGTCTTCGTTGCCAAATGCTCACTGTTGTAGTTTGCAGAAAGCTCAGCTGGTGAAGTTTACTCAGTGCTGGATTTCCTCGTTTTTGAGAGAGCTGGTTGCCAAGCTGTGAGAAGTGCTCAACATATCCAAGAACCTCTCCTTCAACTTATGTTTACAAAAAGCACACATTAATGGGAAATTGCAATTAATGAAAAGCCTCATTTAAACAAAACTTTTCTTCAGGCCGTGATTTATTTTGTAAATGTGTTTTATGGGGTTGTACTTCCCACTCAGGTTAGTTTATATCGATCTCTTATTTAGTAAATTAAACAGTCTCATGGTGGCAGTTTAGTCAAAGTGCTATTAAGAAGTAGCTTATCAGGCATCATTCTAAAATTCTTCCCATGAAGTGTTGACTAAGTCCTTTTTTTTAACAGAGAGATGAACAACAATGTTTGAATATCCCCTAGCACAGTTTGAAACTTGAGATCATATAATGTTTTGCAGATATGTACGTTACTCATGTTACCATCAATTTTGACAAGTACATGCAATTTTCATGATGATTCTATTGTTAAAACTGAGAACATTTTGCTTATTACAATAGTTAACAATGTTAATGACTGCAGTTATACCAATAGTATTGTGTACAGTGGGCACCCCAGTATAGGAAAGACGTGAATGCATTTGAGAGAGTGCAGAAGGAATTTATAAGAATGGTTCCAGGTAAGGGAAGCTTCAGCTCTGAGGAAAAATTGAAAAAGTTGGGGTTGTACTTTTTGGAAGGCTGAGAGGAGATTTGATTGTGTTTGAGAACCACGAGCAGGCTGGACAGAGTAAACAGGGGAACTCCTTCTGCTTGTAAAAGAAGCAAGTACAAGAGGGCACAGATTTAAAGCGATGTGCAAACGAAGCAAAGGTGGTTTTTAAAAAAAAAACTTTTACACACGGCGTGTTTTTAGAACATGGAATAAACTACTAGGAAATGTGGTGCAGGCAAGTTCAATTGAGGCATACAAGAGGACATTGGATTTTTGGTTTGGCTAGTAATAGTATTCAAGAGTTTGGGGAAAAGACAAGAAGTTGGCAAGGGTAAGTAAAGCAGATACATGTAAGAAGGGCTGAATAGCCTGCATCTGTGCCAGAATAATTCCATGATTCTGTCATACGGGGATAGAAGAATCCTGTGAATGAAGCAAAAAGTCAAGCCTGACATTCTAGTGCAACATTGAGGAATAATATTTTGAAGAAAACGAGTGGTCACCTCCTTTGTCATGGATAATATTTATCCCTCAATCAACATTTCGAAAACTGATTATCTTGTTCTTAACACATTTTTGCCTGTGAGATCTTGATGTGTACATGTTGTTGCTTTTCCTATAATAAAATGGTTACTGTGCTTAAAAGATTTACTTAATTGTCTGCAACTCTTTGTGGAATGTAACAACACTAAGATTGTGAAGCACGCTTCATAAAATCCAAATTTTCCCTCCTTGCCTTATTGATGCAAAGTCACAAGAATTGACAGCAGAAGAGAGGAACAAGAGAAAATGGGACTTTTCTCTGTGTGGAGGGATTTCATGCAATATTTCAGACATTCTTTGCTGCATTTGTGTTCAGTTTTAAATACCTTATTATACATTTGAAACAAAAGAATCAAAGTAGATTAATTAGGACATTGTTATCCTGAGGCATTTGAAAATCCAGGGCTATATTCACTAGAGCAGAGAAGGTAAATGAGTACTGAATCGAAGTTTTCAAAATTATGAAATGGTTTGAGAAAGGCAAGTAGTGAACGATTATTTTAATTGATCAGTGAATTGGTAATAAGGAGATATAAATTGAGAACCAGTAATAAAAGCAGACGATGAGTACTTAAAAGTCTTTTGTCATGCAAATTATTATATGGACTATGAAATGCAGTACCATAATTGATTACTAAAGCATAGCTTTTGTCTATTCCCTTTGCTAGTCCCCTCTGCATCAAATGTAATAGAAAACAAGCAAAAAAAAAGAATAATATAAAGAACAAACTAAAAAAAAAGTAATTGATGAATGGAATTAAATTAGTGATATAGCATCACGGCATGGTGGCACAGTGGTTAGCACTGCTGCCTCACAGTACTAGAGACCCAGGTTCAATTCCAGCCTTGGGTGACTGTCGGTGTGGAGTTTACACATTCTCCCCGTGTCTGTGTGGGTTTCCTCCAGGTGCTCTGGTTTCCCCCACAGTCCAAAGACGTGCAGGTTAGGTTGATTGGCCATGCTAAATTGCCTGTAGTGTTCAGGGAGGTGTGGGTTGTAGGGGGATGTGTCTGGGTGGGATGCTGTGAGGTTCAGTGTGGACTTGTTGGGCCGAAGGGCCTATTTTCACAACTGTAGGGGTTCTATAAAAAAAAACTTCTGAGAACTATTGGAAAACAAATGTAAAGTAGCAAAAGTTGGACGCAATGAGAAATGATATTTTTTAAATTTACATGGAATATTTTATGACCAAGGGCTGAAAATGCTTTGCAGACAATGAAGCACTTCTAGGGTCTGTGACAATACTGTGGCTTTGAAATGTATATTTTGCCCTTTTTTTTTTGAAGAGATGTTTCAAGGCAGAGGAGTCGAGTTAGCTATTGAAAGCCCATAAAGTAAACAGCTTGTAAGGCCTTAGGTTTCTTTTTCCTAAGGTAGAAACACTAGAAGCAGCTTGAATAGGTAGGGCAAGCTCTCACAGAACCAGGATTTTTCTTTTAGTTTTAGTTTTTCAGAAGCAGTTGTTGCTGGGCCTTGAAGCTGGGTGGAAGCTGCAGGACATCTCTTCCTGCTACTCTGTCTCTCAGAGTTTTCCCTTGATGTTTGTCCTCCTGGACTGGACGATTACGTATGAGACAATCTATTTTACTGGACTTGCTTTTGTCAAGGGATGTTTATGGGATGTTATTTTGTTGGAACAGTTGCTATTTAGCAGTAATCTATTATTCTGTTAAGTTTTCTAATAGAATTGCTATTTCAATTTCTTCTTCCTTTTGTTGCATTTTATCTTTAGTGTATGAAAATATATGTACTGTGTCAAATCTGGTAGTTTGACCAGTCCAATTGCATCTGGAGCACAGCACCTCATACTTATCATTAAAATAAGAAAAGGTTAAGGTCTAGCCTTCCTTTTGAATATATTTTGAGGGAATTTGGTCTTGTCCATAGCAGCTCTGCTAACTGTTGTACTGCTGTCGGGATCTGTGTCAGCTAGTTTACGTACAACAAGACCCATTGCCTTTACACAGGGAAGAACACCCCCGGATTCACACTGAGGAGATCTGCCCTACCTTTACATTGGAGACAACTCCTCTTCCCTTTATCTGTTCTTTAAAAGAACAACCAGCTTTCACAGAAGACCATAGTTAAAGAAAAAAATCTCAAAATTAATTAAAATGAAAGCACAAAGAAGCAAAGAAATAAAAGCAGTGAGCTTATCTCACTCGTTTGTTGCAGATAAACCAGTTTCTTCAGGCAGATTCAACTTGACTGAGCTATTGAACAGAAATAGGGAGGCAAACAAACAAGTGAAATGCTCATGTACAGCTGAGTGACTGATTAAAGCTGAACAATGTCATTCTCACAAGGTGTCAATCTGCTGATGAATAGCAGTAAGGAATGACCAAACCATCCATTTAAAGAAAACATTACAGTCAGTATCAGGCTATTTAACTCCTCAAACCTATTCCATCATTTACCAAAATCAACGCTGATCAGCATCTTGCCTATCCATCTCAGTTCTGACATTTACAATTGAGTTAGCCTTAACATTGTTTTTGAGGTAAAGGTGTATCAGAGATAAAAGGTACTGCAGATGCTGGAGAATCCGAGATAACATTTTCAGTTCTACATTACCCTTTGGAGTTACTCCCCTGATGGTACCCTGTGCTGAAGTCTAAATTAAAGAGGATGTACCTTGTTCTGGTCCCCATTATGTTAGATAATGATTAATCCCATTTTAAAAACATTTGAAAGATTCAATTCATTATAGTATTTGACACCTAGTGACATTTTATGTATGTAACCCAAGAGAATCAGGAAATATGCAAAGATTCTTACATATAGTAAGTAACATTTTTCACTTGTCCCCTTATCATTTCAATTACTTATTTATTAGCTGTTTATTTTATGTAAGTTTTTATTTTCTTCATAAGGCAAATTTACATATCAGTCTTATTATCATCAGCATTACAAATAGGATTAAGTGCGATTACAATGCAGGATTGATAAGTTTAGATGTCTTGAAAGAGGCAATGTTCTTTGCGCCTCTGTTATTGTGGTCTTTTTGTCAGCAACTAATAGTTGCTATTTACACTGAAAAATGAAAACCACTTAATCAACTTTCTGAAATAATTGGCTATTTAGTATTTAATTATGCAGCAAGATGGCACCGCAGGCATTCATTTCTATTAAGTGAGACCTTCAAGCTTTTGAAGGCACACTAATGTGTTGCCTAACCAGGTATTGCTACCTCTCATAACCAATTACTCAGTTTCTTCCAGCACACTGCAGCTTATAATTGAAGCATGTAATATTGCAAGCAGAGCTCTTTGGAGAATACAAACACCATGCAGAGTGAAGGTGATCACATTCTTGATCACTGGCAGGCTTGGTAAAACAATTCATTGCTGCTGATTGGTTGATTTCTTTCAACTAAATAAATTGAAATTATTCAAAGTTTATCATACACTTTTCATATTGGGTAGGATTTCCCAAACTGTATGCCACAACTCAAAGTTGAAACCACAACCAGATTCTGGAATTGAAAGCTCTGAAGGAGAAATGGCTGCAGTGGAGATCTGACTGAGTGTTAATAGCTACTGGGTCTCTTTTAAACATTTTTTCTTCAATGCTGCGTGTGGCCTGAATCAGAGTTAATGTTTCAAATCTAATATAAAAAGCGTCATATTGGATTCAAAACATTAACTCTGATTTCCCTTCCATTGATGCTGTCTGACTTGCTTAGATTCTCCAGCTGTTTCTGTTTTTATTTCAGGCCATCAACACATATTCTAATCACTCAAACAAAAGTTGTTAGCGGATCCTTTATCCTAACAACACTAAGACCCAAACAAGAAGACAACCCTGGAAGTCAATGCATCTCAGAAAGGGCAAATCGCAATCCAATTATTTCAACATGCACTCCGAAACACTTGCTTGGACATTTGATAGTACAAGATTTGATATATTCCTGTTCAGTAAGCAATTCACTGTGGAAACAATCACAACCATCGAGAAATAGTTGAGAAAAAACACTGATCCTGACCATTACCAAACCTGTTAAGTTTCTCCAGCATTTTCTGTTTTTATCGATGTCCCTTTTGTCAGACATAAGGGACATCTTTCTTTCAGCACCCTTTTAATGACGATGCATTGTCAAAAATATTGGGTATGTATGTAGCTAGGAAGATATCAGGTTGAAGACACCATTGCACCACGTGGGCTACAATGGCTTCTTGTCAAAGTACAGGAGTAGCACATCGCGGTATGCTACAAATCTGGTACCAAAATGGTAATCTTGGACACATTGTGCAGATTACCAGAATCTGAATAAGAAATTCCACCAGACTTCGAAATAGACCATACAGACAAGGAATTAGAAGATGTTCTGAAGGTCACCTTGATGAATTTTATTGCACTAATGCAGCAAATATCAGAAAGGAGTAGCTTATGATCCACCACCGAAGGGCACTATAGTAAATTATTGTAGAAGCATACTCTGACATGATAGATGAGGTGTTAGATACCCTGAAATGTTTTTGGCCATACAGAGATGAGCTAGGTATTTCTGCAGTTATAAGTTTTAAAGGGAAAATGCCACTTTGATCAGGACATATTGTCATAGTTATATCAGGGATATATTGACCTAGAGTGAATATGATACCAGACATGGGATGCAATGTATTGGACAAGGATCAGCAATGACATCAAGGAGACAGTGAGGATGGGAGTTTGTGCCAGAGACACCAACCACAGCAACATAAACAGTCTGGACACCCTTGCAATTGTCCCTTGGTTCAAACTCGTAACAGATTTATTCGCTATACATTGCAATGGATTTCTCCCAGTTACCAGCTAATTGTTCAAATTTTGAATTGTCCGTTAAAGGGCATGTCATGGCAGACACAATGAGTGCAATACTCAGTCTATCAGTACACCGGAAGAGATATCTGACAGTGGGCCACAATATACAGAAAAGCATTTTAGGGACTTGTGACAGCTTCACCATACTGTCCCAAATCCAACAGTCTTCCCAAGCAAATGGTTTATGGCACTAAATGAATTATGAAGTGCTGGTTGACAAAACAGGATGTTGTATTGCTATGCTACACGTAAGGTTTGGATATGGCCCTACTGTCTCCAGCACTGGTCGTGTTAGAAAAAAATAGTTTGCTCAACCCAGCCAAGCCATTGCCTGTCCAGGTTCTCAGGTGTATGGAGAAAACCTCAAAAAACAATGGAAAATATAATTGGTACATTCCCAACGTGCAGGTGCAGAAATGTCTAATCTGTGAATGGGACAGAAGGTCAGAGTCATACATCTTAAGCCAAGGAAACTGCCTACTTGTAGAGCCATGCCTGCTATGCAGTCAGCCTTGAATCAACAAAGTCATGACAGTTAAAGGAACTACACTGAGGAAAAGCAGGAAAAATACACTATTCCAACTGTGCACGAAAAAAATAGACAAAGAAATTTGGCAGAACTGTCTGGAAAGAGCAAGCCATTGTGATTAGTTACATAGCACTTTCAAAGAGCTACTGCGGATATGATGACCTCCTTCTGCACTGTAACAATCTAATTCTATGATAATTGTAAGGTTAACAGTACAAAGACCATGCACTACTCTCTAAATTAAACTCCATTAACTTATTCCCTACAGTTGCCTGGAGTTTTGCACATCTCATACATTATCTTTAGAAATTGTTAATTCAAGTCAATAGGTTTAGAACTTGTGTTGTCTGACACAATTAGGATTCTGGTTGACCTACGATGCAAGATAAGTTATTCTGCTAAATACATAAGAATAGCTATCACTATTGGATAGTGCTCATGTTTGCTTTGTGAACATATACAGTGTACATAAAACATTAGGACCAGCTATTTCTGCTCCTCACAAATATCTAATTATCTCTAACTAGGTGTATTACTGGCAACTTCTAAAATGGTATTGTATTCATTTCCAAACCAAAGGCTGAATTGCAGTGTTGCTTAATCAAAAAAGTATAAACACATCAAGTAAACACTAATAAGATGCAAATTTGTAAAGGTAATGTCACCATAGTTTTACCAGACCATAGGGCTGCTCTCTCAAAAGAGACAGATAACTGGTGGTGGTTTAACCTTGTTGGAAAGAGGTGGGGGTTTGATGTTGTGAAGGAGAATCCTTCATGGTAACCTTAGCCAGTGTGGGAATTAAAAGTACATTATTGGCATCACTCTGCATCACAAAGTAGCTAATGTTTCGGGTCCAGGAACCCTTCCTCAGTGTTCTGAGGAAGGGTCACCAGACCCGAAACGTTAACTCCGTTTTCTCCTCCACAGATGCTGCCAGACCTGCTGAGCTTTTCCAGCAACTTTGTTTTTGGTCCTGCTTTACACCGTTCGCAGTTCTTTTGGTTTTTATCACAAAGTAGCTGTCCAGCCAACTGAGCTAACCAAACCCCTGCAAATGTGCAACAGTCATGTAGCACAAAAATAAACATACTCAGTTGGAACTGGGAAGAAGTGATGGGCTATCAAAGAACAGTAAACGTTATATTGAAATGACCTTAAAATTACTGTCCAATAGACTTGTTTGCTTTCTGCATCTGTGTATTTGAATTTTACATTGATCTCATTTGAATTGACATTTTCTGATTAAACCAAGGTTCTAACAATGAGAAAACACAAAGCCTTATTTTAATTCAGTTTAGGAATCCCCATAGCATCACAGAAAAAGCACAATCTTTCTTTCTGTAATTGCACAGAATTTTTTTCTACCTTTCCTCTATTGTGTACAGAATCTTCATTTGTGCTCGAGGTTGAATTGACATCATTGCTATTTGTGGTAGCTTAAACCATACAAGATTAGATCTGCTGTTAGAGCAAATTTTAATGATCATTTTGGATCTAATAACATTTTTTTGTGCTCTAAAGTTTTATTGTTCTGTGGGAAGTATGGCAAACTATCAATGCAAGTGCTGCTCTGTTATACATTTAGGACATGAGAATTAGTTTTGTCAATTTATTTTCCTCAATGGCCATTTGACGTCCATTGCAATCTAATTTCTAACCTACTTTAAATGTATTTTTGCACAAATACCTTGATGTCCTCAAAGAGTGAGGAATAGAATATTAACCGAATACTGCAGAAGACAGAGTGATCAGTCGATGTCATTGCATAAGTCAGTGCCCCCATGGTGCCAAATAATTAAAAGAATTTAGCCTTATATTTAGTTTTTGTAGTGCTTTGGTGTGTGACTGGGTTTGTAAAGTTAAGTGTATGTGTGCATGTTCATCACTGTGACATTCAACTATGGCTAAGTGGAGCATGAAAGACAATGCCTAAGTATCAAAGGCATAAATGATCCTTGCCCTTAATGGCCTCAGTAACGAATATCCATTTTGCAAAGCAGAAACATAGATGATGCAATTTCTGAGAGTTATCTTGTTAATACAATGCTGCTGAGCAGTGGACCAAATAACTTATTAACATTCAAGGTGGACTCTAATAGGAGCCTATGGTGAGAAAAGTGGCAGAACTGCATGAGAATTCCAATAAGGCTTATCTTGATGTTGTGAGCAACTTGCTGAAATTTTTATGCATTTCCTGATCAGCGTGTTTCTTACTAAGCAACTCACCGTAATGCAACTCACCTCATGACTACTCAACTTCCTTTTACACCAATTGAACCAAGTAAGCTAGACATTGAGAATCCTCAACACAGAAGTCAGTGCTGATACCAGGCGACTACAGCTCACTGCTGGCCACAAGGAGCCTCTGTGTTGCTCAACACCAAAAGGTATCTCGGATCATTGTTGCATGGCCTATTGGCACCAGCGTGCACACCCCTCATCCAAAAACAGTGGCATCTGACATTTGCCGACACCCTACATTCATCATGGCACCTCTCCAATCCACTTAGAATTATAGAGGTCTACAGCATGGAAACAGGCCCTTCGGCCCAACTTTCCCACACCGCCCAGTTTTCACAATGAATCTAATCCCATTTTTCTGTGTTTGCTCATTATCCCTCCACACCTATCCCATCCATCTACCTGTTCAAATGTTCTATAAATGACAAAATTGTACTCGTTTCCACCACTACCTCTGGCTGCCTATTCCAGACTCTCACTGTCCTCTTTGTGAAAAAGTTGCCCCTCTTGGCCCTTTTGTTTCTGCCCCCTCTTACTTTAAACCTATGTCATCTAGTATTAGACTCCCCTACCATACAGAAAAATTGTTGGTTAGCCACCTTATCTATGCCTCTCATGATTTTATAGACCTCTATCAGGTCAACCCTCAGTGTCCCTTGCTCCAGGGAAAGAAGTCTCAGCCTATCCAATCTTTCCTTATAACTCAAACCTTCCAGTCCAGGTAGCATCCTGGTAAACCTTTTCTGCACTCTTTTTAGTTTAATAATATCCTTTCTATGGTAGGGTGACCAGAACTGCACACAGTACTCCAAATGTACCCACACCAACGTCTTGTACAGCTGCAATAAGTCATCCCAACTCCTCTACTCAACAGAGATAACAAGGTGTAGAGCTGGATGAACACAGCAGGCTAAGCAGCATCCTAGGAGCAGGAAAGCTTGACGTTTCAGGCCTAGACCCTTCTTCAGAAATGGGGGAGGGGAAGGGGGTTCTGAAATAAATAGGGAGAGGGGGGAGGCAGATAGAAGATGGATAGAGGAGAAGATAGGTGGAGAGGAGACAGTGCAGTGGGAGAGAGATCCACTGAGATTCCCCTCCCCCCATTTCTGAAGAAGGATCTCGGCCCGAAATGTCAAGCTTTCCTGCTCCTATGATGCTGCTTGGCCTGCTGTGTTCATCCAGCTCTACACTTTGTTATCTCAGATTCTCCAGCATCTGCAGTTCCTACTATCTCTGAAATAATTTTAATCCCACTGCAAAGCCTCTTCTAAGGCTGCCTACCCTGAAGAAGGTACCCTCCTCCCTCCGGAAAAACCTCAGTGGATCTCTCTCCCACTGCACTGTCTCCTCTCCACCTATCTTCTCCTCTATCCACCTTCTATCTGCCTCCCCCTCTCTCCCTATTTATTTCAGAACCCCCTTCCCCTCCCCTATTTCTGAAGAAGGGTCTAGGCCCGAAATGTCAAGCTTTCCTGCTCCTATGATGCTGCTTGGCCTGCTGTGTTCATCCAGCTCTACACCTTGTTATCTCAGATTCTCCAGCATCTGCAGCTCCTACTATCTCCTCTACTCGACAGTCTGACCGATGAAAGCAAGCATGCCGAAAGCCTTCTTCATCACCCTATCTACCAGTGACTCTACTTTCAAGGAGCTATGAATTTGCACCCCTAGATCCCTTTGTTCTATAACTCTCCCAGGGCCCTACCATTGACTGTGTAAGTCCTGCCCTGGTTTGACCCACCAAAATGCAACACCTTGCATTTATCTAAATTAAACTCTATCTGCCATTCCTCAGTATACTGGCCCAGTTTATTGAGATCTTACTACATTCCAAGATAACGTTCTTTACTGTCTGCTATACCACCAGTCTTGGTATCATCTACAAACTTATAAACTATCCCTCCTAAATTCGCGTCCAAATCATTTAGATAAATGATGAATAATAGTAGAACTGATCCCTGTAGCACAACATTGGTCACAGGCCTCCAGTCTGAAAAATAACCTCCTACCACCCTTTGTCTTCTACCGTCAAGCCAATTTTGTATCCAACTGGCTAGCTCTCCCTGGATCCCATGAGATTTAACCTTACTCAAAAACCCACCATGCAGTACCTTTGCAAAGGCATCGCTAAAGTCCATGCAGACAACATCTACTGCACTGCCCTCATCTACTTTCTTGGTCACCCCTTCAAAAAAACGTAAATAAATTCATGAGACATGATTTCCCGCACACAAAACCATGCTGACGATCCCAATCAGTCCTTGCCTCTCCAAATGCCTGTAGATTCTGTCTTTCAGGATCCCCTCTCACAACTCACCCACCACAGACATTAGGCTCAGTAATCTATAGTTCCCAAGCATTTCCCTACAGCCTTTCTTAAGTCACGGCACAACATTAACCACCCCCTAATCTTCAGGCACTTCACCTGTGGCTGTCAGTGATACAAATATCTCCGCTAGGGGCCACACAATTTACTCCCTAGCCTCCAATACAGTCCTGGGATACACCTCACCAGGTCCCAGAGATTTATCTACCTCAATGCATTTTAAGACTTTCAGCACCTCCTCTTCTGTAATGTGGACTCTCTTCAAGACATCACTATTTATTTTCCAAAGTTCCCAAGCATCCATGCCTTTCTCAACAGTAAATTCTGATGAGAAATATTCATTTAGGATTTTACCCATCTCTTGTGGCTCCACACACAGATGACTTGGTTGATCTTTAAGAGGCTCTATTCTTTCCCTGGTTATCTATTTTGCCCTTCATGTACTCGTAGAATCTCTTTTGGGTCTCCTTTACCTTATCTACCAAAGTCATCTTGTGTCTACTTTGAGTCCTCCTGATTTCTCTCTTAAGAGTATTCTGACCCCCTCTATTCTCCTCAAATAATTCACTTGATCCCAGCTGCCTATATGTCATATGCCTCCTTCATTTTCCTGACCAGGTCCTCAATAGCTCTAGTCATCCAGGGTTCCCTACTCCTGCCAGACTTACCCTTCAGTCTAACAGGAAAATGCTGGCCCTGAAACCTCATTAACTTATTTTTGAAAGCCTCCCATCTACCAGAAGTTCCTTTGCCTGCAAACAGCCTTCCCCAGTCAGCTTTCAAAAGTTCCTGTCTAAGACCGTCAAAGTTGGCCTTGCAGCAATTTAGAACATTAACTTCTGTACGAGAACCATCCTTTTCTATAGCTATTTTAAAACCAATGGAATTATCGTCAATAATCCTAAAGAGTAGTACCATTAAAACTTCAGTCACTTGCCCTGCCTTATTTCCCAAGAGGAGGTCAACTTTTGCTCTCTCTCTAGTACGGCCATCTACATACTGTATGAGAAATTCTTCCTAAACACACTTAACAAATTTCTCTCCATCCAAGCCCTTAACTCTATGGCAGTCCCAATCGACGTTAGGAAAGTTAAAACCCCCCACTATTCCAACTTTATTATTCTTGCAGCTATCTGTGACCTCCCTAGATATTTGCTCATCAATCTCCTGCTGATCACTGGGGTGCCTGTGGTAGAATGCTATCAAAATGATCCTCCCCTTTCTTTATCTCAGTTCTACCCATATGGACTCAGTGGACAAACCCTCAAGAATGTCTTCTCTCAGTACGGCCGTGATGTTCTCCCTAATCAAAAATGCAACCTGGCCTCCTCTCTTTTTATCCTCCCCTTTATCCTTCCCATAGTATCTTTACTCCAGAACACAGAGCTGCCAGTCCTGTCCCTCCCACAACCATGTAATCTCCTCGTTCCATGTAACAGTTTGAGCCAGCCTTCCCATGCTTCCTGCTGTGCTCTTGCCTGCCCTGTCTAGGATTACCAATGCTGCCTTTACTATATCATTTGCTCTGCACTGTCCTCACCCTTCTCTTTCATCTCCCTACTGCTTTGGATCCTACCCACCTCTCTTCACCCCATCAGCTAGGCTAGTTTAAACCCTCCTCAGAGGCTCTAGCAAATCTCCCCACCAGGATATTGATCCCCCTCCAATTCAGGTGCAACCTGTCCCTTTTGTACTGGTTACCTCTGACCCAGAATAGATCTCAATGATCCAAGAATCTGAATCCCTTCCCCTGCACTAGGTCTCAAGCCACGCATTCATCTGGCAAATCCTCCCATTCCGACTCTCGCTTACACGGGGCACTGGAAGTATTCCTAAAGTTACTACGTTTGAGGTCCTGCATTTTAATGTTCTGTCTCACTCCCTATAATCACTCCTCAGGAGCTCATCCCTTTTCCTACCTACATCATTAGTACCAATATGTAAAACAACTCGGACTGCTAATCCTCTCCCTTAAGAATTTCACACAACCACTCAGGGAAATCTTTGACCCTGGCATCAGAGAGGCAATACATCGTCCTGGAGTCTCAACTGCTGCCACAGAACTGGCTGTCCGTGCCCCTGACTAGCGATTCCCCTATACTAACACCTGGTCTTTGATTTGATTTCATTTGATTTGTCATCATCACATGTACCTAAGTACAGTGAAAAGTTTTATTTTGCATGCAGTACAGGCAAATCATGGCATACAAAAATCATAGAGAGATTGAAGAGAGCGAAGAATACAAAGTCACAGCTGCAAAGAAAGTGCACAAAAAGTGAGATCAACTTTAGATTTGAAATTTGAGAGGTCTGTTCAGCAGTCTAATAAGAGGGGAGGAGAAGCTGTTCTTGAACTTGTTTAGTTATGGACATGCTGAATTTCCTTAGCCTCCTGAGGAAGAAGAGGCGTTGTTGTGCCTTCTTGACTGTAGCATCTGTGTGGGTGTTCCAGGACAGGTTATTGGTGATCGTCAGTCCTGGGAACTTGACGCTCTCAACCATCTCCACCTCAGCACCATTGGTGCCGTTAGAGGTGTGCCTTCCTTCTTGCTTCCTGAAGTCGATAATTAACTCTTTAGTTTTGCTGACATTGAGGGAGACATTGTTATCTTTACAGAACGTCACTAAGCACTCTATCTCTTCCCTGTATTTTGTCTCGTTGTTGTTTGATATCCAGCCTACAATGGTGCTGCCGTTAGTGAACTTGCAGATTGAGTTTAGACCAAATTTGGCCGTGCAATCATGTGTGTACAGGGAGTACAGCAGGGGCCTGAGTACACAGTATCACAGGGTGCTGCTGTCAAGGATCGTTGTGGAGGAGGTGCTGTTGCCTATCCTCACTGATTGTGTTCAGTGGGTCAGGAAATCAAGGATCCAGTTGCAGAGGGTGAAGCAGACACCTAGGTCTCGCAGTTTTGAGATTAGTTTGGTCGGGATTATAATGTTGAACACAGAGCTGTAGTCAATAAGTAGAAGCCCGAGGTAGGTATCCTTATTATCCAAACGTTCCAGAGATGAACGTAGGGCTAGAGCAATGGCATCTGCTGTGGACCTGTAGCGCCGGTAGGCAAATTGTGAGGATCAAGGCAGGATGTAGGTTAGAGTTGATGTGAGTCCAACCCCACTCTGCAGCAGAGCCAGTTGTGGTGCCACAGGCCTGGCTGCTGCTGTTTTACTTCCCTGAGAGGCTATCCCGTCAACAGTATCCAAAACGGTATACCTCTTCGAGAAGGGAATAGCTGCAGGAGATGCCTACACTCCCTGCCTGCTTCTCCTGGCGGTCACCCATCCACTTAGGAAGCACAGGCTCACATTGCAGGGCGCACTGGCAGCTAGCATTGTGAGGCTAGCACCCGGTTCACAGATTGGACCAGATTGCATCTCAGGACTGCTTGCTTGTTTTCTTAGCACTCACTTACTTAGTGCGTATCTGCATGCTCACATGCTTGCCTTACCATGCCATGCCATGCTTGTTGGTGCATTGGCACTTCAGCCAAAGGCCAAAGCTGCCAGTGCTGCTGTATTTATATGCTGTTTTGTGTGGGTACAGAGACAGAATGCTTGCCTTGCTTGTTAGCAGGAATCTGTCCTGGGTTTGGGGATGTGGCGGGGTGGGTAGCTGGTGGTGGGTGGCGTCACTTCTTGTGGTACAGCACAAAGAGCCATCACTGGAATACCTACAGCATGTGCCAGCTTTCCGTGCAGGAAACAAAGTGCATGTTGATTCAACCAAATGACCATGTTGGGAAGTGGATGGTTGCTGTTCCTCAGTCCAATTAAAGGGAGGAGGTAATGAAACTGAAGTCAGCAGCAACAACTTAAAAAAAAGAGGCAAACATTGACCAAAGGTGGAACATCCCAAGGGTGCTGTGAGAGTTGGAGACCAACACATCATCACCTGTCCATAAAAACACTGACCATAAGAAATAGGAGCAGAATTAGGCCATTCAGCCCATTGAATTTGCTTTGCCATTCAACTATGGCTGATATGTTTCTCAACCCCATCCTCCTGCCTTCTCCCCTTAACCCTTGATTCCTTTACTATTCAAGAACCTACCTATCTCTGTCTTACGTACACTCAATGACTCAGCCTCCACAGCCTTAACCAACCCCTGGCTGGAAAACTCCTTTCATTTAAGTTTAATGCTGGTCTGGAATGAAATGAAAAATTGAATGATTGATGAGAAATGGGGCTGTAGCACAGCAGGCACTCCTTTTGAATGTACTGTATCATAAGCTCAGCTGGCATGGCAGCTCAAGCTGTGACTGAAGCTGAATAAACGATGGAGAGATGGACCTTGTTATCGAGGTGCACCATGTCTTGCTGACTGGAGCAGTGCAGTCAGCAACCGTTTGCACAGCATTCTCACCAACAACTCCCCTGAGAAACTGTCTCGCTCCTTATGTTCCTAACATGGGCTATGACCACAAGGCCCATGCACCCAGTCTCGGCTGGGATGTTGTTTGCTCTGGCTGCCTAGGAGGATCAGGACCAATAGCAAGCCCAGCCTGGTGGGGAAAATGAGGATCACCAAGCTCAGTGTGAGGTCACTTTTGCAGGCAGGACCCCTCAGGTTGTGTAGGAGGTGCACAGCTTTCCAGCCCCAACTCCATTCCGCGGGGGATGAGCCAGAAGCAATGTTGATGCAGGCTCTGTTTGTGCTGGGATACGGTGATGGAATTGTACCGGGTGCTGGAGCGGGATCTGAGAGCTGGAGGGGTGGGAAGCCATCCTCTCCCAGTGGCTGTGAAGGTCATTGTGGGCCTCTGTGTAAGTGACTCCTTCCAGGAGTGCCCTGAGTGGGATTTCTCAGTCGGGTACCCACAATTGCATCAGCACAGTGAGAGACGCCATCTGTGCATAGTTGAACAAGTTTGTTTTGTTTCCCAATAACAAGGTCAGTGCTACATTCCGGGCAGTAGGGTTCAGGAAGATAGCTGGCCTTCCCCTGGGTACAAGATGCCATCGACCGTACACATGTGGCATTGAGAAGGTGGCACTGCAAAACTCACCATCGGAAAGGTTTCCATCCCATGATCTGAGATCACTTCCTGGAAGTGTCTGCCCACTACCCTGGCAGCTGCCATAAGTCTTGCCATAGACCACATCAGTCAGACCCCGACAAGTTCTGGGCTGGTAAAGTGAGAGGAGCTACAAAACCTATAGGCTGAGTATTTCAACAGATACCAAGGACAAAGCAACATACCACAGAGGCTGGAAATCTGATACAAACTGAAAATAAAACAATCAAAGGCTGGAGAAATTAATGTTTCAGCTCCATCATATGTTTCATTATCCTGGAACTGTGGCTGGGATTTTCTGGGACTCAGTGGAGATCAGCTTTGAAAATCATTACCCAAGACATCATCTCAGAATCCCAACATTTCTAGGACTGCTTCGAATTTTCAAAGGGGAGGGAAGAACTAGCATCACACTCGATGCTAATTATTGGGCCATAAAGTGATACATTTGGCAGTTGCATTCGGAAAAGCAATTTTCAATCTTGTTTTGACAGACCCCAAATGATGTCATTGCCCAGCTGTTGGGTTCTCAGCAGGAACCATTGTAATTTTGTGTTTAGACATTAAGAATAGGTGTAAGGCTGGCCAATCAGGACTAAGACCAGTGGTCTACTTCCAATATTTTGGAAAAGGCTTGTTCCTTCATTTCCTAGCTCCTGGCCTTCAGATGAGCTGGAAATGGAGTAGCCACCACTATGGTTGCTGTTTGCATTTCCTGCTGGTGTTGAGCAGGCAGTTTCCATCTCCTAGAGGGTCTTCAGATGCATCATTGAAAAATAGTGTCACAGTAACTCAAGGATAGGCTCAGGGCCTAGTGTTGCTCAGATATGCACTTCCCACCTCCACATTTAGTGTGCTGGATTGCATTTTCTTTAAAACCCTGACAATGTCTGGAAACAACGACACGGTTCCACACAAAATTCTGAGCTGCAACGAACTGATGATTTTCTCTGCCAAGATTGCCACCATGGGGTCTATACATCCATTGCTTTTAGGTGAGTGACATTAAACTGATTTGCTCCAGTCCTCTGCACAATCTCTGTGCATTTTGTACGCTGCAGATACAAAGTTTGATGAGGGAAAGCAGCAGCTTGTTTATTCATGTGCCGATCTCACAGTGAATCCTTCAAACTATTCTTGATGGGATTTAAATGCATGAAGATAAGAGTGTGTTGTGCTGAGCGCAGAGCAGCCTAGTCATTCATTACCTTATTAGTTCCTGTCATGGACAGAATGCTAATGATTTTAAGCACCCAGGACGGGTTGCTTGATTTAATCATGCACTTTGCTTCTAGCCTTTTTAGCTGGACTTCTCAGTAGTCTCCTGATTGTAAGCTATTCCCCGCTGTGTGTGTGTGTAGAATTTAATAACCAGATTGAATTTCAGACCATGCGACTGGTGCTTAGAATTGCCAAGGCTTTCTGACATATTTCTCGTTTCTCAGCCATTGATGTAAGGGTCTGAGCAGGATGAGAATTTGCACAGCAAAGCTGACAAAGAAATGTCGAGAAGCCTGCTCGATAGAAACTGTACAAGTTTGTAGCTGATTATTCAACAAATTAACCATGGGATATAGGGTAACAGTAGCCAGTGTTTAGAAGCACTGAACCTCCTATTACTTTCTGTTCACTATTATTGCTGAGGAGCAGGACAAAACAGAAAAAGATGGAAAATAATTGAGTGTGTCAAGGGAGCAATAATCCAATGAAGAACTCAGGTTAATGTCATTGAGTCAGTACTGGAACCTGTTTATTACACACCTCTCCACAAGGCAGGCCACCTTATTGACTGGTGGCATCCTGAAGTCAGAAAATGCCATATAAATGCAGGATCATTGTTTTGTTTCCCTCAGTGCTGACATGGAACACCAGTGTTGACATTTTTCTTAACATCCATTATTATTTAGCAGACTGGACTTCATAGGTTTGGTTTTAGCACGGTTTGTAAACCAAAAGGGGACAATATTCCTTTGTCTGCTAGATATTGCAAGATTATGAGAGTGCTTTAAGTGTGATTGTTAATATTTTAAAGGAACATCATTATTACAGGAATGTTGCACTGAAGATTGTACTCAAATGTTTCTGACTGTTAAAAGTAACAGCCCCAGAAGCAGTCCTCCCAACAGCTTCTATCAGCCCAACTGCCAATGCCCAATACATTGATAACCCTCATGACTGTCCATACGCATATTTAAGCCAAGAGAAGTGGAACATTGTTATCTACCAATTATTCTTAAGAAGTAATAGGATCAGGCTCAAAGCCACCATCACTTTACAATTCAGATAGGAATAAACTGCTGTAAAATTGAAATAAAAATGTAAAACATTACAAAGGGGCAAGATGAAGGAAAGACAGAAAAAGAAGTCAAAATAGGAGAAATGAGCAGCTACTGAAAAATAGATTATTTATTAGGTGGCAGTAAACCTTTTGCACTGTGCTCAACAATTGTTAATAAACAGTATTTATAAATGGTAAAATAATAACAGAAGCCACTAAATGCTAACATTCTACCTTTCTTTTTATAATGTTGGAAAACAATTTCTTAAAACACTCATGTACATTTTGTAACATTACCATATATTCTAGTTACACTTTGGTATGGGAGAATAAACCAGCATATGTTGTTAGTATAAACTAAAATTAAACTGGAAGTTTCACAATTTGAGGATCAGGGTGACTTGTGGACATCCTCCAAGTTGAGGTGAGGGAGGGGCCCATGCAAGATCTACAAGCATAATGTTGCATCGATGCTTTGAGTGAAGGTGGCACAAGCTCTGTTCCATTCAGGAACAGAGTCCTTAGTATTGAATAGAATTAATAACACAGAAAGCCAAAAAAATGACGTCCCAGCATGTTCTTGACTCTAAATCCAAGATACAAGTTCCTCAATCACACCCACTCACATTAACCATTGCTCTAGTCTCCAGGCATTTTTTGACAAATTCTCACAAATGATACCCCGAGCCCTAGCCCAGTCCTTAACCTAAAAAAAAACTTTCAGATAGACAATCTTTGACATGCTCACTCTGTCCATTGTATACTTTTGAGTTACTTCTTCTCCTTATGCACTAAGGTAATTCCAAATTCACAGAATGTGACGTTTTGACAACAAGCAAAATTAGATCAGGCAAATTAAAAGTTTGAAAGAAGAGTCATAGAAACATAAAAAATAGGAGCAGGAGTAAGTCATTTGGCTCTTTGAGTCTGGTCATCTAACTCAGTACCAACTTCTTGCTTTCTCCCCATGCCTTCTTGCCCCTTCAGCCTTAAGAGCAATATCTACCTCCTTCTTGAAAACATTCAATGTGTTGGCCTCAACTGCTTTCTGTGGCAGAGACTGCCACGGGCTCAACACTGTCTGGGGTGAAGAAAGTTCTCCTCATTTCAGTCCTAAATGAACAACTCCATACCCTTAAGCTATGACCCCTGGTTTTATTTGATTTGATTTGATTTATTATTATCACATGTATCGAGATATAGTGAAAAGTATTGTTTTGTGTGCTAACCAGGAAAATCATACCTTACGTAAGTACATCAGGGTAATAGAACAGAATACAGAATGTAGTGTTGCAGCTACAGAGAAGGTACAGAGAAAGATCAGCTCTAATATATGAGTAGTCTGTTCATAAGTCTGACAACAACGGGGAAAAAGCTTTTCTTGAATCTGTTGGTATGTGTTTTCAAATGTGTGTATCTTCCGCCTGATGGAAGAGAATAGAAGAGTGTGTAATGGGGTTAGGAAGGTTTGATTGTGTTAGCTGCTTTCCCAAGGCAGTGGGAAGTGTAAGTGAAGTCAGTGGAAGGAAGGCTGGTTTTCATGTTGGAATGGGCTGTGTTCACAACTGTCTGTAATTCCTTGCGGTCTGAGGCACAGAGGTTGCAATGCCAAGCTGTGGTACATCCAGATAGGATGCTCTCTATGGTGCATCTATCAACATTGGTAACAGTCGTTGTTGTTATGGGTTCCCCAGTCATTAGTAATATTCTCCCTGTGTTAGCGCAACAGGTTTATTTGAAATCATAAACTCTCATAGCACTGTCCCTTCGTCAGGTGACTTCACCGGAGCAGTGCTCAGAAAGCTTGTGATTTCAAATAAAACTGTTGGACTATAACCTGATGTCATGTGACTTCTGACTCTGTCCACCCCAGTCCAACACCAGCACGTTCACATCATGGCCTCCTGTGTTAACCCTGTCTCGTCCTGCTTGGATTTTATAGGTTTCTACAAGATCCCCCTTCACTCTTCTGAATTCCAGTGAATATATTCCTAACCAATCCAGGTTTGCTTTGTATGTCAGTGCTGCCATCTCAGGGATCATTCTCGTAAACCTTTGTTGCAAAGCCCTTCACAGCCAGGTCATCCTTCCCCAGATAAGGAATAGAATATAGAATAGAATGGAATATAGAATAGACAGTAGAATATAGAATAGCTCGTAGAAATTTATTGTCCTGTGTAATTTTATGTTAAAAGAACAGTGAAAAGTTTTATAAGATGCCTTAACATGGTGCCCACATCAACGACAGATGTCATACACAATAATAGGAAAAATGTAAAATTAACAGAAATTTCATCGCAGTTTAGTTAATGGCTCCTGGGCTCAGAGAAAGCCGATTGAAAACGTAGCTGAGACGAGATCCCCTTTTCGGGATGAGACTGCAATTCCGGGACAAGACCACCATGCCAGGCCGCCGGAATACTGGCCTGGAAGCACCTGCCGAAGAAAACTGCCATGCCAGACCAAGACCGCCACTCCTAGATGAGACCACCTGCCAGGTCGCTGGAATACCTAGAAGCTGAAGACAAAGGAAAGCTCTACATGGGAACGAGACCTCTATGCTGGAGCAAGACTGCCACACTGTGCCGAGACTGCCACCTCCTCTCCTTCAGGCTCCCGGGCTTAGTTGCAGACCCAGGACCCTCAGCCTCGCCTGTGAGTCCAGGCTGGGGGAGTCAGCCTGGGGCCTGCTCCTCGCTCGCCGGGAGACCCCAGCTGGTGTGGAACCACGTTTGGCTCGTCCTAGCATTGCTGCTGTCAGAGGTCTCTTCCTTCACAACAGCCACTCTCCAGACTCAAAAGAAAAGAAAAAAGAAAAAGGAAAACGAAAAAGAGATAAAGAAGAAAGGAGAAATAAAAGAGAAAGAAAGCCGAAAGAATCAAACAAACCCCTACCTCAGCCCACCTACTCCGCCACCATCTTGGAAAAACCAAGGAGACCAAAACTGCCCACAATTTTCCAGGTATGGTCTTACTAATGTCTTGTAAAATTGCAGCAAGCCGTCCCTGGACCCAAATCCTCTTCCTATGAAGTCCAACATAACATTTGCCTTTTTCACCATCTGCTACACCTGTCTGCTTACTTTTAGTCACACCGGACTCGAAATACTAACTTTTTTTCTCTGACCACAGATGCTGCTGGATTGCTGAGTTTCTCCAGCAGCTTCTCTGTGTTTGTTAAAAATTATATCAGGTTGTATGAGTTGCATGTTTTTGTATCTCAGCTTTGAAGTATTGCCAGTTTGAAGGGTGTTTTGGCACATGATTATCTTCCACTCATTCTTAACACATCCTGAAGACATCCAGTGTGTAAATCAGATTTAAAATTCCATTTGAGTGTTGTTTCAGATAACATAGGTTTGAAATTAAAGACAGTGAAGCAATTGCCTTTCAAAGAGTGTGATTATGTTGAAGATGTCAGCATTTTTTTTGAGGAGGACAAGTGCAAATTAGTATTCTTGACACTGTAAAATATGAATATGGATCGAACAATTCTAGCATTTGACGGTATCGAGACTGGTTTAATGCCAAAGAAATAAAGACTTGCACTTACATAGCTCCGAAAACAGCAGGATATCTCAAAATGCTTTAGAGCCAACTAATTACTTTTGAACTGTAGACTCTATTGTAAAATACCAATTGCAGGAGCTATTTGTATTCCCACCAATATCTAGGAAATAAATGACCAGATAGTTTCCCGTTCAATATTTTAATAGTTGGCTTGGGCTGTTGTTAAACTCTAGGAAACAATAGGCATTTCTTTTTGTTGGACTTAAACCATAAGACTTTTTTGTCAAACATTAACCTCTACTGGAGTTTCATCTGCTGCCATAGAACAATCCATCAATCAATGAATCTTTAAGTTCTTCAGAAGTGTGTTGATGACCCTCCACACAGAGAAATGAGACTTCTTTTCTCTGAAGATCGCGAAGATATGAAGATGTGTGACCCTACTTAACTAGGCCTGCCGCCTCCTGCTCCCACCTCCCGAGCATGCCCCACTATTCCTAATTGTTTCTGTTTCAGATTCGGATCCCTGTGTCAGTATTTGTTCAGTTGCAATGTGTCACTGGCTCTCACTGACGGTGCAGAGATTAAGGGACAGTTCTAGTTGTTTAAGGATGAAGGGATGGATCTGCGTGCCTGGATGTGTTAAAAAAATGTTGACAAAATATAAGATTAGGGAGCACACAACTGATGACAATGATTGGATGATGAACATCAACGAGGGGACTTTAATTCAGGCAACTGGACTCTTAGCTATTGCAGTGCCAGCTTTTGACTTGCGCTGAATAAAATGCATGAAGGGCATCCACATGTGAAAAAAAGCTACATTTTCATTTTAGCCATGAAGGAGACAGGGAAGAAAGACTCCTTAAAAATGGGCATTTTAATTCTGAAGTGACGAAAATATACTTATATGGCAACACAATTATGACATGACTGTGTCCCGGTTGGATATTGAACATGATCAGAAAGCTCTGATTTACTCCCATCTTCCATTCAAGAAATGCTGCTCTGGATTCCCTGAATCACATTGATGAATTGCATCATAACACTATTGGTCAAATCACCTCCAAAATGGAAATCCTACTGCGTGGAAGCAAGCCATTCGGCCCATCGAGTCCGCACTGACCCTCCCAAGATCATTTGACTCTGACTCACTACCCACCAACTCCCAGCCTTATCCCTGTGACCCTGCATTTCCCACAGCCAGTCCACCTAGCCTGCCGAACACTGGGGTCAATTTGGCATAGCCAATCCGCCTAACCTGTACATCTTTGGATTGTGGGAGGAAACTGGATCTGCTGGAGGAAACCCATGCAGATGGGGAAATATGTGTAAACTCAGCACAGTCAGCTGAGACTTGAATCAGACTTGCATCCGTGGTGCTGTGAGGCAGCAGTGCTAACCACTGAGCCACCATGCCACCCCTAAATGTTGCTCCTTCCTTCTAACCTCTGAAAGTCACATATCCTATTTAGCTGCCTTCGTTTCAAGACAATTATAAAAATTTTCTTTTGAACTTTAAAACATTTTCCTTTTCAAAGAGATAACAAGGTGTAGAGCTGGGCGAACACAGCAGGCCAGGCAGCGTCAGAGGAGCAGGAAAGCTGATGTTTCGGGAGAGCACTTGTTTTCTAAAACAAATGGAACAATATAAATCCACTGTACTCTCCTTGAGACCACTTCAATGTATATACTGTTGAAATGTATGTTTTGCATTGTTTGACTTTTACTTTTTGCTTGTAAATATAAATGAGTTCAAAGAATTTGTTTTGGGTTTATTCCTCTCGTTATTACAGAAAGGTCTGTTTAAAATGAAGAGAACTTTTGAGAATGGATATCAGAAGAGAAAAACGTAGCAGTAGTTTGAAGAGCAGCTAACACAATTACTGAGAGATAGTAGGAACTGCCAGTGCTGGAGTCTGAGATAACAAGGTGTGGAGCTGGATGAACACAGCAGGCCAGGCAACATCAGAGGAGCAGGAAAGCTTGACGTTTCGGATCTAGACCCTTCTTCAGAAATGGGGGAGGGGAAGGGGGCTCTGAAATAAATAGAGAGAGGGGGAGGCCACCTGCAATCTGATCCCACTATGAAGGACATATTTCCCTCCCACCCTTATCTGCCTTCCAGAGGGATTGCTCTCTCCGCGACTCTCTCATCCTCTCCACACACATCCACTAGCCCCACCATCCGCGGCACCTTTCCTTGCAACTGCAGGAGGTGCTAGACCTGCCCGTACACCTCCCCCTACTCACGTCCATCCCAGGCCCCAAGAAAACTTTCCACATCAAACAGATGTTCACCTGCACATCTGTTAACGTGGTATATTGTAACCGCTGTTTCCGCTGTGGCCTCTTCTGCAGTGGGGAAACCAAGCGGAGGCTTGGAGACCACTTTGTGGAGCACCTGTGCTCGGTTCGCAACAAACGACAACACCTCCCAGACACGAACCACTTCAACACACCCTCCCACTCCCTGGGCGACATGTCCATCCTGGGCCTCCTCCAGTGTCACAACGATGCCACCCAAAAACTGGAGGAACAGCACCTCGTATTCCGCCTTGGAACCCTACAATCTAATGGTCTCAATGTGGACTGTACAAGCTTCAAAATCTTCCCACCCCGACCTCATCCCAAGGCCAGCCCTCCCTTCTCATCCCCACCACCTTGACCTGTCCATCTTCTCTCCCACCTATCCACTCTCCCCACTCACTGACGAACACCCACCCCCACTTCCTACCTGCAGTCACCTACTAGCTTCATCCCTGCCTCCTTGACCTGTCCGTCTTCTCTCCATCTATCTGCTCCACTGTCTGCCTTCTATCCCACCTCCCCTCTCCCTATTTATTTCAGAGCTCCCTTCCCTACCCCCATTTCTGACGAAGGGTCCAGACCCGAAACGTCAGCTTTCCTCCTCCTCTGATGCTACCTGGCCTGCTGTGTTCATCCAGCTCCACACCTTGTTAAAACAATTACTGGATGTTGATAACAAGGTGTGGGGCTGGATGAACACAGCAGGCCAAGCAGCATCATAGGAGCAGGAAAGCTTGACGTTTCGGGCCAAGGCCCTTGGCCCGAAACGTCAAGCTTTCCTGCTTCTATGATGCTGCTTGGCCTGCTGTGTTCATCCAGCCCCACACCTTGTTATCGCGGATTCTCCAGCATCTGCAGTACCTTTTGTCACTGGATGTTGATAGTTAGTTCCCAGTAAGAAAGAAGGGACTTCATTCTCGAGAGTTATCGAGGCCCACAACAACCACAAGCATTGAGCTCTCCCATAAGGATACAGAGGTGAATGTGGTGACTATACCTGACAATGTTACAGCGCACAAAAATGCACCTGAATAAAATAGATACACAAAGTCCAATGTTGATGATTCCAAGGATGTCTTGACTGAGGATGCTATTTCATTCTAGACATAGAAAGGTCCCAAGAGTGTCAACATTGGAACAGCTCATTTGAGAAATTGAAGCAGTCATTCAAAAATCAATCTCAACATTCTTCAATGGGTTTACTTCATTCAACAAGAATGAATCAAGAATGACAGAATTAGGTTTGGCTAGTGTACATGCCAACTGTTTTGCCGGTCAAACACTTCTCAACATCATCACCAGCGCTGGATAGTGATGAGTTTAATGTCTGACAACTCTATGTTGGAATTCAAAATCAGGAGAACTCTGAAGATCATAGAAAAGCTTTGCTTAAATATTTATCAAAGCAATGTGTGTTAACCGAGGATTCGTGCCTGGAGGTTCAGATAAGAAAAGAGCAAGAGAACTGAAGGCATATACGTGAACATATTATCACAGTGACACAGTCATTCACAGTATATGGACTGGCTTTCGTAGAGGTAATGAAATAATAGAATCATAAGAATTTTATAGTACAGAAGGAGACCAGTAAACCCATTGTGTCTGCACTGGCTCCCAAAAGAGTGACCCAGCTCATCCCACTCTTCAGTCCCATCTCTGCAGTCTCCTAACTTCAAGCCCTTCAAATTCGTATCCAGCTTTCTTTTGAAACCTCTCATGGAATCTACTTCCACCAATCTCCCAGGCAGTGCATTTCAAATCCTGACAACTCTTTCAGGAAAGAAGTTCTTCCTCATCTTACTCCTAGCTCTGTTGCTGATAATCTTGAAGTTGTGACCCTTAGCTGGGAGGTTTAGCTTGCCACATAATGGGAGCTTTATTAACTTGATAAAACTCACTGCTAAGTTTGACGCCTTTCTTGCCACCCACAAAATATTTTGGAAGCAATAGATGGCAGAGTTCATACTTGACTAAAACAATATGCAATGAATTCATTCAGCTTACAGCTGAGAAAGTAAGAGGATTTATGTTGGAAGAGAAAAGCTGGATATTTCAATTTGTTTCTGCCTGCACCACATCTTTCACATATTGATCAACTCACTGTCACGTTTGAGTCACCCAATGATGATTTTCCCATCCAATGTTTTCTAATTCCCCATGAATATCAAAATATGACCAATGTGGAACAAGATTACCTCAGCAAGAATGACAAAGTTGACCAGTAAATGCAGAGGACAATGATATGGTAATGCAAGTAAACACAAGAAAGTGTATGTGGAATGAAGCCAAAACCTCTAAAGTGAAGTACGTACGCTATGAACATTTCATGTGCTGGACAGTCACGGAATCTTGTGAACAACAATGCTGCAGAGAAAGTGCTAAACTTTGTAGCTTACCATCAGTGGCTTGGCAGTTCGGAAGTCACAACAGAAAACGTTAGAAATGTTATGCAAGTCATATTGCTGTTTCCATTTAGTAATTGTTGCTGTAGATTAAATTTTTTTGTATGATTTCTTTACATAAGAAATGACAAAGTATTTTAATTTGAAGGCATTTTATAATGCTAATAAGCTAAAGCAAGATATTTGTTTAAGTTAAATTATACATGTTTCACTGTGCCTATGTATATGTGCAAATATAAAAAGTGATATTTCCATTTTCATTGGCTTTTCTGGGAGAGTAACATGCTGTTTTTGGTCTGCCAGGGGGCCTCTTAAGTCTAGGGCCTCAGTATTTCATAATGAAGCCATGATTTGTTGGCTAGAAAACTGAGCTCTGCATCAGACATGGAATTGACCCCTCCAGTGGAAGAAACCAAGCCCTGAGAGATTCCTGTCAACCAGATGCTGGCAAGTCTCTGTTTCACACAGTATTATCAGAAGCAATCATAGCTAGAAATGAAGCATTACAAGTTTAATCTCTATACCAAGGGAATAAATACAGGAGATTCAAACCAAATTGATGTTTTTGAGAGATATCTATTTGCAGAGTCAAACGTTTTCCCAGTTAAAATAAGGAGAAGAAGTAAAATCAAGTGAAATCTAATATACAATCTGTATGATTCAACCCTAATCAGTTACATAGCAACAGAGCTCTGGGAATATTTCCAAATAATAATATCTACATTTTCCTCAGATCCTGAACTATTCATGAGCAGGTCTCTGTCTCCTTAGAAATCAATGAATATATTATTAACTGGTTTAACTAAAATAGCTACTACTCTTTGGAGCAAAATGCATGTGGAAGATTGCCCATTTATGTCCTGTACACTAAAAGTAAGGCAAGTACAATCTGGCTAATTATCACTCTCGATCATCAGTAAAGTGAAGGTAAGGATTGTTAACAGTGCTATCAAGCAGCACTTGCTTGTCAATTACCTGCTCACTTGGGGTTCCACCAGGTATACTCCAATCCTGACCTCATCACAGCCTTGGTTCAAGTATGACAAAGGAGGTAAGTGCCAGAGGTGAGGGTGCCTACCCTTGATGTGAAGGCTGCATTTAACAGAACTTGGCATCAAGGACCCTTCTCCATAGCTCCTTGATGCCTGAACGTTTTCAGCCTTTCGTAATTTTTTATTGCTCTGTCACCACAGAAGAATAAGACCACAAAAGTTAGGACCAGAAATATACCAATCAATGTGATCATCCAATAAACGTCAACTCCATAAAAACTGAAAGAACTGTGGATGCTGTAAATCAGTAACAAAGTCAGCAATTGCTGGAAAAGCTCAGCAGGCCTAGCGGCATCTGTGAGGAAGGAATCAGAGTTAACGTTTCAGGTCTTAGGAAGTGTCACCAGACCCGAAACATTACCTCTGATTGTTTTCCTCACAGATGCTGCCAGATCTGCTGAACTTTTCCGGCAACAAAAATTGCTCTAACCACAGCTCTACAGACATGTTCACAATATGTATCAAATCCCTTGTTGTAATCTGTTCTATTACAATCATTTTCTAGTATATTCTAGTTATTGCGTACAGATGGAAGTACTGGCCACAGGTGGGGTCTCCCAGGATTCCTGGCAGCGGCACCAAATTTGTAAAACAGCCACACACCTGATCAAGCAATGTTATGCTGAAGTTATCTTGCAATGTGCGCCTAGTGGGAGGGGAACCAAAAGCAACAGGCACAGTAGATAACACAGCCGACAGTTTATTGCAAACGCAAGTGTGCAGACATAAATTATTATTATTTAAGAACTAAGATACACAGAGTTATTTGTCCTTAGCCTTATCCCTATTATAACTCTGTCGAAGGCAGTGCTACTCTTCCTCCAATGTCCAGTGTAGCCAACAGCTTGGTCATGCTAACCACAATGCTACCATGAGGCCTGCCAAAGCCAGGGTGATTTTAAGGGTTAAAGTTTTTAAAAGTACACAGAATTTCCCAATTTACCTGTCATCAGACTGAGGTCAATAGAAACCACAGACCAGGTTTTTGTACTTAATCAAAATATTATCTATTACAACTAATTAGACTCTAGCTACAAGTAAACAGCTCCGAACCGTCAGTATGTTTCTATTTTAAAAACTAATCTCCTTATAAATTGTAGAGCTGGATGAACACAGCAGGCCAAGCAGCATCATAGGAGCAGGAAAGCTTGACGTTTCGGGCCTAGACCCTTCATCAAGGC
>JAHRHZ010000069.1:6812143-6837705 GCA_024137785.1 Ginglymostoma cirratum | reverse complement strand
GCCTTGATGAAGGGTCTAGGCCCGAAACGTCAAGCTTTCCTGCTCCTATGATGCTGCTTGGCCTGCTGTGTTCATCCAGCTCTACACCTTGTTATCTCGGATTCTCCAGCATCTGCAGTTCCTATTATCTCCTTATAAGTTCCTCCTCTTTTACACACACACACACACACAAGTTCATAGACATGGAAATATAACATAGATGGCGGGAGAAACAGAAAAATCAATTCAGATCTTTCTCACAAGTTCCGTTGAGTTGGTTCTTGTCGATCAGAAGGTTTATTTTCAGCCATTATTTTCTGAATGTTTCCAATGGTTTGCAAGAGGTGCAGAGTGGTTGGTTCACTTATAAATGGACTCTGAATTATCAATTAAAAGTCAAAGCTGACAGCAACTACTGAAGGAAAGACAAACTGTTTTCTTCAGGTTTAAAATAGGTTTTGACTGCAGAGAACAGAGAGGCATTCCCTGAGCTGGTTGAGGTTTGATCTCTTCTCTCTGCATCTTGTTCTTAGCCCCAAGCTATTGAATTATTTAATAATCAATTGCATGGCCGATGGCAACCAGAAAGTCTTTGTCATCGATGACTGTCACTAATCCACTTTTCAATTTCTTCTTGCCAACAAAATCTCCTTTTGTAATCCACCTCTCAATTCCAGTTTGTCTGCAAAAACTGTTTTAACCGCGGCTATACAGACATGCTGACAACATGTATCAAATCCTTTGTTGTAAAGCCGTGCAGCAATTCTTGACAAACATTGGTTTTGTAGTGGTTCCTTCTCAGTTCAACCCATAAGTTAAAAAAAAACACACAAACAAAAAGACTCAGTCTGCATGGCATCTTTGTGAGTATGTGAGTTTAGTGAGTGAGGCACTATGAAAGGGCAAGTGTGTGATGATGATAAATAAACTTTTAAATAAAAAACTCACAGAAAAGTTTACTGCTGGAGTTATGTAATTGGGCCAGTCATCCTGGGAGTTAGCAAACAACACCAATGACATATAAACACATTCGTCTTTGGAGGGAAAGGGAAAAAAAGTGTTCTGTCTGTGACATTGTGTTAAGAAAATCAAACCACACTCCATGCAAACTTCAATCCATTCAGCTGGAAGTCCATACTGTTCTTTGTGCACTTATCTCACGCAGTTTGTTTACTTTTCTGACTTGCATGGGCCATATTTTACAGAGAAAGTTCACACCATCTGAAAATAGACATCACGTCAATGCAAAGGTGCGTCAGCAACTGGTAGCACATGTGTGACATGCCTGTATTGCTTAATTAATTAGTTTAAAGATTTTGAAATAGACACAAGGAGGACTAAAGGAAGTCCATGAACGATAAATTGCCACAAGCTGATTTATGCTGCAGACAGCTTTGGGAAAGTGTTGTTTCATCTCCAACTTTTCCATGATTTTCATGAATTGCCTAAATTTCCACATTCATTTTTCACTAACTCACTATTCAGTTAAGTCTCAGGATTATCAGCATAAACTCCGATTTAAGAATGCAATAAGCCATGTTTTGTCAACGATTTTCATCTTTCACTCATCAGAACAATTCGCATGAATGCCAGTTCAAAGTAAAATCCAATTTTCACATTGCATGAGAAGAGAGTGCAGAATGATTGGCAATTGGACTCAGATTAGTAGAGGCATTGCCATGGAGAATGCACTCACTTCTGCTTATTGACAGTTAACTGCCAGACATTGTTTAAATTTTAAACCAGGCAGGTTGACTATAGTTGATTAGAGCATTGTTGTGAGAAATGAAACAATGAATGGCCATTATCTATTTTGGTGAGTTGAAACAGATGCAATGTGTATCTCGGGACCTGCAAGTTAATATATGTAATTTTCAATGTATGCAGATGCCCCACACTATAAATCTGACTGACAATCCTAAATTAGGTTTTAGCATAATTCCTTGTATATTCAGGATTATCCAGCAAATGTTAAACAATTGTGATAATTGTTAATGATTGCCAGAAAGCAAGGAACCATAAGTCTGGAAATTAATACCATCAATCAAGTTGTGAATTATTGTTGGCAATGTCAAAAGTGTAACGTTAATTGTTGTTTTACTTTTCTGTGGTGTCTTCTCAGGTGCACCTTGTTTTTAGTATAATTTTTCTTTCCCTCTCTGTATTTCTCGTTCTGCATCTGATTAGATTCACCTTTAATAACTTACCATCCTTTAGTCCTCCTTCTGTTTATTTCAAAATCTTTAAACTAATTAGTTCAGGAATACAGGCGTGTCACACATGTGCCAGGCAGTGACCAACTCAAAGAAGAGAGACTATTACAATCACCCCTTGACATTCAATCGTACTAACATTGGTGAACTCCCATTAACTACGTAGTAGGCGTTATCATTGACTAGAAAATGAAGTGGAGTTGTCATATAAACACTATAGACCCAAGACGATATCAGAGGCTGGGACCTCTGCAGCAGGTAACTCATTGCTTCAACCCCGAAAGCCTGTTTATCAGCCACAAGATATATGATGCCATTTGTTAGCCCACGAGTAGCTGGCATATACGAGTAGCTGGTTCAAATTCATAAAATCTTCAAATTCTTGGTTAAGACCCACAAATCTCATCAACTGTTGTAGGGAAAAACAATATCGTTGTACCTAAGATGGTGCCACAAGTGATGATTTATAAACTTTTCACTCTACTCATTTGAGTACATGTGACAATAAAGCTAATTCAATTCAGTTCAAAAATATTTAGCTCTCTTCAGGATTAAGGTCATTTTTTAGGAGGAAACTATTGCAGATGCTGGAATCTGTGCTGAAAACCAAAAAAAAATGTTGGAACTCACAGCGGGTCAGGCAACGTTCATGGACGGAGAGCAAATTATTGTTTCAAGTCGAGATGACTCCATCAATGTTGGGATCATTTTTGCTGCAGAGGAAAGTGGCAGCTCCTTCCTTTGTGGAGATCCAATGGCTTCTTTCAAACATTCACACTCCTCAAGCTGTGCAACTACCTTTTTTGTTATTTGTGCCTGGCATATGGGCATCACTGGCTAAGCCAGCATTTATTGCCCCTCCTAAATGGCCAGTAGGCAGTTAAGAGTCAACCACTTTGCCATGGATCTGGAGTCACACATAGGCCAGACCAGATAAGGACAGCAGTTCCTTCCCTGAAGGACACTAGTGAATCAGATGGGTTGTTCCTAACAATGGTTCCTTAGCCATTATTAGACTCTTAATTCTAGATTGTTATTGACTTCAAAGTTCACTGTCAGCCGTGATGGGATTTGAACACAGGTTCTCAAGATGTTACCTGGTCTGTCTCTGCATTAATAATCCAGTGATAATACTGGTAGGCCATCACCCAGGATCTAATTGTATAACTATTGGCAGGTGGAAGGTTTTTGTCATGGATAACTGACCACTAGTCTACAGAACAATCAGCTACTTGTTGCTGACCAAATCTTCATTTGGACATCGTTCCCTTGGTTTCTGTAACTAGGTTTTCAAAAATGTTTAAACAAGCAGTATTTACAATGAGTGTCATGTAACTTGCTTTGAAAATATGCAGCAATCCTTCAACAATCCTTAGTTTTTAAACTAGTTCTTTTCCTATTTCAGTCCACTATCATAAAAAAAAGCAAGTTCTTTCCAGCCTTGACTTATGTTTGCATCACGATTTCTTCATTGTCTCAGGATTAAAATTCTGCAACTCCCTCTCTAAGATCATAAGACATAGGAGTGGAAGTAAGGCCATTCGACCCATCGAGTCCACTCCGCCATTTAATCATGGCTGATGGGCATTTCAACTGCACTTACCCGCACTCTCCCCGTAGCCCTTGATTCCTTGTGAAATCAAGAAGTTATCAATCTCTGCCTTGAAGACATTCAACATCCCGGCCTCCACTGCGCTCCGTGGCAATGAATTCCACAGGCCCACCGCTCTCTGGCTGAAGAAATGTCTCCTCATTTCCGTTCTAAATTGACCCCCTCTAATTCTAAGGCTGTGCCCACGGGTCCTAGTGTCCCCACCTAACGGAAACAACTTCCCAGCGTCCACCCTTTCTAAGCCATGCTAATGGTTCTAGAGGCAGCCAAACTCCACTTTGCCATGAGCATTTCAAGATGAGCAATAAATGCTGCTCCAGACAAAAAAAAAAGACATTTTAATCTGGTCTGAGCTTATCTGAACAGACAACTGATATAAAATAGCCTGATGATTGTAAAATATTTTAGATCTAGGCTCTGAGTCCGTTCCTTGGCTGATAATTCAGTCGTGAAGTTTTATAACATGTTCTGAGCTCTTGGCTCAAATCAACCCACCATTGTGTATTTTGCAAGGAAGAAAAAAGAAAGTGTACCCACACCACAATCTTCACAATGTTCCAAAGCATTTCCCGGCCAATGTAACATGGCTCTAATGCAGCAATGTGATAGTAGCTAGATAATCTGAAGATTGATCGTGTTGGTTGAAGAACAAAGACTAGTTATGTGATTATGGAGAATTCCCCTGCACTTTAAAATACTTCAGAAAAGTTCTGGTTGAGCCCCTTTGAGAGGAGAGACATGCCCCCAGTTTAGCATCCCATCCAAAATGTAGCAACTCTGATGATTCTTCACTCACTCAGTATTGCAATGGAATGTGTGCCAATCTTATAGATATGTGTGCAACTCTGAACTGGGAATTGAGCCAGAAACCTTCAGATTGACAAGAGAGAATGCTACCTCTCAGCTCAAGCTGACCCTTGCCAAGTACTCTTTTATCATGAAGCATATGGTGGCAGGGTGCCCTTCCTTTCTCGGCTGTATTGATTTGCCCAGGGCACCAGGTGAGCACTTGGTTCACATGCTTGGTGCAGAGGTCAATGTCAGCATTGAAGGCCCTGATTTTTGCTGCTGAGAGGTGGGACTTTGCTCAGCCCTCGAAACCAACTCAGGAAAACGTGGCCTGACAATTTGGATTTTCATTCCGGGTTTGCTGAGATGGTGGTCCAGGCGAGCCTGGAATGAGACAACAGGCTGTCAGCTGTGGGTATGGGCTGGGTGCAAGGTCTGCCTCTATGCACTGGCACATGAGAATCTTTACCCCATGCTAGACATGTCTAAGACCAACGAACTGAAGATTCTTTTCGCCCAGAGGGTGCTAGAAATATAGAACCCACTTCCCGAGAAGGTGGGAATGGCAGGTATTCTTGCACCATTTAAGAACCGTCTGGATGAACACTTAAAATGCAGGGGTGTTTGCAGGCTGCGATCCAAGTACAGGTAAATGGGATTAGTGTAGTTTGATGTTTGTTGGTCAGCAGAGATGTTGGCCAAAGGGTTTGTTTTTGTGCTGCATGACACTGCAACTTTTAATTTTAGCAATCAAGTAAACTAAAATTAGCCCTTCTGTTCTCACTGCTCTCAACCCTCCTTCCCCTATATGCTACTGTTATCTCTTCCATGATAACCCATAATACTTAGTACTCTGTACATAACCTCATGGATCCCCACACCTTCCTTGCCAGCTTATGCCCTTATGCATCCCCCATGTACCCCCATGCACTCCATGCCATACTATTCCACGAGATAAACACCCTATGTCTTCTCATTTTCCCATGCAAATCCATGCAAAGCCCTCATCTACATGATCTTTTATAGCCCACATGTGATTGTTTTACCAACATGCCAAGCCATGCCACCCAGTAATTGCCCTCCCTCTGCATACCAATTCACCTCGTATCCAAAACCATGGTGATATAAAATTAAGTTGTGCTATGGATGAGACTACTGTTTAAAAACAATAGTCTTATTCATTCACATTGCTTCAACAAATCTCTTATGAAAACAAACGTTAGTACTGTAAGTTTTTTTTTGGCCAGAATGACAGTTTTTTGACAGTTCGGCAACTTTGACAGTTCTTGTGCCTCTGCGCCATGCTCAAATTCAAATACACTTGAATTGCAAATTAATACCATCAAATGCAGGTAAATATTGAGTTTTATTGCTGGAAATCTCATGGGAGGGTAGTTACACTATAATGTGATATGAGACTTCGTTGTCTATGACAGTCATGAATGCTTGCTGCCAAACAGAAAGATTCAGGACCAGTGTGCAGACACCAACAACTGCAATGGTCAAGAACACAGAGTAGGTCGAGTATGCAGTGTGTGTCGAATACGCGGTGTGGGTTAAGGATGCAGTGTGAGTAGTGTACAAATGCACAACTGTTTTCAATCTCTTTCCAGTTGACAGCAACAGTTACAGTGTTCTTTATGATTATAAGAAAGTTAATTTGATGGTGTGTTTAACGAACACGCTAAGAATTTATCTGGAAAATCTGTAAAGTCTCTTAATTAAAAAAAAAGATATGCTGCAGAATGAAACTATTTTCCATTTTGAGGTTTATTTTCTGAAGGACAAACTTTCTATTAGAAATGATTAGCCTGAACAGATGGGTTATTTAAAGACTAGTGTCAGTTTGGTTAAAATAAATGAAAAATCTCCAGTGTTGGAATGGAGTGCCCACAAATTTGATGTTCCATCCAGAATATACTTGCCCTTACACAATCCTGACTGTAAGTGGCATTGTTGATGGGAAAACATCCCAATTCTCTCTACTGTTGTCTGCTTGGGCTCTGGGTGGCTAAGACGGTCAGTGTGGAGTTTCCTGGCATTCATGCCAGCTTTGTGGGTTTGCCTGGCAGCTTTCTGGCATGCAGTAACACTTCTTGACAATGAAGGATTAGTCTAACTGTTCCTGGCAGTGCTGTGGAATATATGAGGGAAATTTCACATCATCAATAGCCACAGTTTATTTCAATATCATAAGGAATACTCAATGTGCAGAAAATAAAGCATAGATCATGGGCTTTCAGGAGCAGCAGAGTTGTATCCAACAACAATCTATAACCTCATGGTCCATTGCATTCTTCACTCAAGCCAGAGTTTATTGAAGGGTGCAGAAGAGTATGCTTACAGCAGGACAAGGCACAATTTAAATTGAAGTGTCAACCTGGTGATGCTACAACAAAGGATGACTAAGCGCATGCGAAACAGCAGAAGCAGCAAGTGATAGAGAGTTAAGCAGTCCCTCAACCTGCAATAAATATAATTGGGAAAGATAACGGATAAGCAACAATGAATAAGTGACAGGAACCCCACAGCTTAACAATAAGAATTAAGTGCTGGTCTTGTTGATGATATCCACTTAAACTAAGCATGAGGGATGTTGCAATGGCCTGGGAGCACAGTATTAAGGTAAGGAGCAAGAGATTTAAAGGGGATTTGCAAAAAAGCTCTTTCACCCAAAGGGTTGAGAGTTTCTGGAACTCACTGCCTGAAAGGGCGGTAGAGGAAGGAACACTCCAGATATGAAAGAACTATTTAAGTGAGCATTTGAAATGACAGAGCTTTAAGGGGATGGGGTTAGAATAGATGAATAGTTGATGACCAACAGAGGCATGATGGGCCAAAGGGTCTCAGTAAAAACTCTATACCTGTATGCTTACTCAAATGGCAAGACACTAAGGTTTACAATCAATGAAGCTACATATGTTCTCCCTTAAACTTGCCCCATTCTTTGACAATGCAATGGGCAAGAATAGACAATGATAGACCTAGTAAAGTGCCTCCAACTTTATCTAAGCCCTCAAACTGGTAGCATTCACTCATTAGGAAAATAATAGACAAAAATAATTAGAATTAAGCTATACTCAGAGATTGATATCAAATTAACTAAATGTAAGTGAATATTCCTTCAAATATGCTCCATATTTCCTTCTAACTGAAGAACAAGCATTTTCAAGTTTTATTTAATACCAATAAATCATATGTAAAGTTATTTTGAAGGGACATGTTTTGTGAAGTAAATGATTTTGTTTTCTTCTGGTGTTGGTTATCACTTATTCTCATAAACAGGACAAGTTCAATGCGAAGTATTCATTAGGTGCTAATCTAATGCTGTGCTGAAATTGTTGCATATGATAGTGCAGGGAGTATTTTCACAGCCTATTGAACTGAAGTTCACTCTCCTGAAAATGTCTGGAAATATTGAACATTCTCATTCAATTTCCTTCTTCTGAGAAAATCCAAAAACAAACACGTCAAGGGATAAGTAATTGAAAAATCATTCCTGATGCTGATATTACAATGATTATTACAGTAAACTTACATCCAAATAAAACCGGAAGTGCCCAGATTCAGAGTACCGTAGAATTCTATTCCTCCATGGTCTCGCACTTTGCTCACTCCTGCTTCATTCCGCAGATGACCTGTCCTTCCTGGGCCTCCTGCAGTGCCACAACGATGTTACAAGAAAGTTGCAGGAACAGCAACTCATATTCCGCTTGGGAATCCTGCAGCCCAATGGTACCAATGTGGACTTCACAAGATTCAAAATCTCCCCTCCCGCTACTGCATCCCAAAACCAGCCCAGCTTGTCCCCGCCTCCCTAACCTGTCCTTCCTCCCACCTTTTCCCTCCTCCCACCTCAAGCCCCACCCCCACCTCCTACCTACTAACCTCATCCCGCCCCCTTGACCTGCCCGTTCTCCCTGGACTGACCTATCTCCTCCCTACCCCCCCACCTACACTCACCTTTACTGGCTCCATCCCCGCCTCTTTGACCTGTCTGCCTCCTCTCCACCTATCCTCTCCTCTATCCATCTTCTATCCGCCTCCCCCTCTCTCCCTATTTATTTCAGAAACCCCTTCCTCTCCCCCATTTCTGAAGAAGGGTCTAGGCCCAAAACGTCAGCCTTCCTGCTCCTCTGATGCTGCTTGGCCTGCTGTGTTCATCCAGCTCTACACCTCGTTAGCACAACAAATGGTAACTGATCTTGCAATGAATTATTCATAGGGAGCAGTTCACTTCAGACCAACTAAACCTTTACATTCTGTGGCTTGCTCGGCATGTGCTGTGCAGCCTTGTTCTAAACAAATTGTTTTGACAGAACATAAATAAATGATTGCGAACAGAAAATGTGTGAAATAAACTAGCCAGCATAATCAAAATGGTGATAACATCTTGTCGAAATATCCAAGGGAGTTCAATTGCTTCTTTTTTATTCCACATTTCTCTCAGACATTTTGCTTGTTCCCGGTGTGTGCAAAATCATATTGGGAGTTTGGTGTTTCAGCAGTAGCTGAGCTTTTAAGCTTGCCTAAGTGGGCATGTATCAATAGGCAGTTAGTGCTGCATTCTGCTTAATTCAACACTCCTGCTCTTCAATTTTTTTGTTTCACTTTTGGCAGTGAAGCTTTCACCTGACTGGCACCTCTGTGCCTCTTTATCTCTTTTTCCTCCTTTATGTTATTTATTAAATCCTACCTTTTTAGACGAGTAGGCCATTCAGCCATCGAGTCTGTTCCACCAATCAATGAGATCATTGCTGATCTCTGGCCTAACTCCATATACCTGCTTTTGTCCCATATCAATCAATACCTTTGCTTAACAAAAATTTATCTTTCCCAGACTTAAAGTTAATGATTGATCCAGCATCCACTTCCAGTTGTGAAAGAGAGTTTCAAACCTCCAACACCCTTTACATGTAAAATTGCTTCCTAACATCTCTCCTGAACAGTCCGGCCCTAATTACCAGATTATGCTCCCTAGTTCTAGAATTTTTAATGAGTGGAAATAGTTTATCTTTATGTACCCTGTCTTTTTCTGTTAATATCTTGAAGGATTTGGTCAAATCAGCCCTAAACTTCTAAATTCCAGAGAAAACAGCCCTAGTTTGTGTAATCTTTCCTCGTAACTTAACCACTTACATCCAGGTATGATTCTTGTGAACCTGAGTATCATTCTTGTGAACCTTCATTGCAGTCCCTCTGAAGCCAATAAATCCTTCCTAAGGTGTATTGTCCAAATCAGCTCACAGTGAGGTATAACTGCAGCACAGCGCCTGTGTCCTGTACTTCAGTCCTCTAGAAATAAAGACCATCATTCTAATTGCTTTTTTGATTACCGTGACAATACTACAGCTTTAAAAAGCACATTTTGTCCTTTCTTTTTTAATGAAGAAAGGTTGAGAGCAAGCAGCCTGCTCCAAAGTCTGATAAAGTAAACAGGTTGAGAGGACTTGGAGTTTTCTTTTAAATTGAAACAATAGAAGCAGCCTGAATGGGTGGGGTCAAGCTACCACAGAACCAAGGTTTTTAGTTTTAATTTTTTCAGTAGCAGTTGCTGCTGGGGTCTTGAAGCTTGAAGATATTTTTCTCTTTCTGTTGTAAGTATAACCTGGTGTTCTGTTCCTGCTGCTAGAATTGCAAGTGAGACAATCTGTTTTCCTGAATTTGTCTTTTGCCATAGGTGTATTTATGGACTGTTACTATACTGGAACAGTTGCTGTTTAGTAGTTAAATAATCTATTATTCTGTTAAGTTTTCCAATAGAGTTGTTATTAAAATTCTCTCTTTTGTTGTGTTTTAACTATAATGTATGAATAAAGTGTGTTTTGCTTCAAGACTGGTGTTTGATGAATCAAATTGCACCTGGAATGCAATGCTTGGCACTTGCCTTTAAAATAAGACGACGTTAGGGTTTCGAGTATCTTCCTAATATATTTTGAGGATGTTTGGTCTGGTCCATAAAATCATTTTCTGCACTTGTTTGTGACATTTTAAAGATCCTTGTACCTGAACTCACAAGTCTCTTTGGACATCCACTGCATTTAACTTCATATCATCTAGAGAGCAACCTGATTTATCCTTTTCTGTCCAAAATGGATAATCTCTCTCCTGCTTACATTGAACTCCATCTGCCACAGTTTTGCCTATTCGCCCAGTATATCAATATCCTTTCCCAATATTATACTATCATCCACACTGTACACAAAACCACCTAACTTTGGTCCCCTCGCCAATATCATATATCCTTCTTATTCCTACCCATGAGGGTCTAAAACCTGAAATTCACAAGCCTCTCACCTTCTGGGTTTCTGGTTGGCAAGATACCAATGGATGTTTTAGTCTACCAAACTGCCCCATCGCCTCCACCTCAACACCATCAAAGCAGTCTCTTGGTGCCAGGTTCTGTCTGCTAATGCAATTGTAAGGCACCTTGTTACTTAAGGGCTTAAGGGCCCAGGAGAAGCATTGCAATGATGTTACGGAACTGCACATCAACGAACGTAAATACTACAGTGTAAGCTGAGTTGCAGAAGTCTACAAGAACAAGACTAGAAGCCACACTAGAATGTGAGACTCTCCAGATGTTACATAGAGCAGATGGAAATGAACACATGAAGAGGATAAATAGTTTCTTTGAAGTTTAAACCTGATGAGAGTCCCTAACATTGCTTTCTCCTTGACCAGTCTATCTTGAACCTGACTTATTGTGTGGCATCAAACCAAACATTGAGCAATAAAGGACTGTGTAACTGCACACCAGTGTTGTTGATCGGCACTATTATTGGTTCATGCCAATATATTTGCGTCGTCAATAAGAATTAACAGATCTCATGAACAAAGGTCTTGCAAATGTTGCAGTTCAATGTTGCAAGATAACAAAGTTAATAGTAGGGGCAACATCTTACACCATGGCAGAGATTGTTAAATCAGTACAGGCCCGAGATTGAAAATTGGATGAATTTGATCTGTATTCTTATTGGCAAAATTTGGTCCAAACCTGTCATTAATATAGCCATCTCCAAATGAACAGTGTTCAAACCCATTATAACTAAGTTGTAAGAAAAACCTAATTGACTTTTTAGTCAACTTGTACACACTGGATTGCTTCAATGCAAGCTGGCATAAACTTAATGGACCAAATGGCCTATTTCTATGCCATGGTGTATGACTGTGTTTAAATAACACCAATCCTTCTCCTATAAAAAACAAAGGACAACATCTCATCATCGCGGATACTTCCAACTCATATTTGTAGTAATCTGGGAGGACACGTGGGAAATATTGTCCTGACGCTTTTTCAGTTTCTTCTTATAATATTTTTATATAATACTAATCTCTAAAACCTTCATTCCCATCCCCGTTCCTAACCATTCTTCTGTATGATCATTTTGAAAGGTTCAAACATTTTCCTGTTGGGTTTTAGTCCTACACTGATTTAAATATGCTAGCTTGGAATTTCTGTGGAGGTTCTCTGAATTGCCAATGACAGAGCTAACTCAAAGGGATGAAAGGCCTAATTCTGCTCCTTTAACTTATAGTCTTATGATAGAAGCAGTTTTGAGAAAAATCGAGAGGGGCAATTCTAACTCGTAAATCAGGCATGGAAAATAAATAGTGTTGCTGTGTGATATGAATGATTAACATTTGAGTATATCTTTCTCCCCAGCCTTTGAGACTACTGTACCTGCTGGTGGTAGAGTTGGACAAACTGAAGTCACTGCAGTATATGAGAATTGTTGGAGAAGGCATTTCATGGAATCATTTTTGTCCCATGTTACTGGAAGATTGCATTCTGAGTGTGTAATACATTTCTTCCTGTGACTGTCATTCTCTTCACATCACAATTCACCGACTTCCCCTAAAACTGTTTATTGTTTACTGACATAAAGCCATTGAATAACCTTACAGTCCTTTGCAAACCCAACTTCAGCAGTGTACACATGAACAATTTATCTTACATCAAAGGCTTTGGCACTCCAACCTCTCCTGAGAAATTCACACATCAAATTATTTACAACACAAGCAACTGCATGATGTACGGTCACTTAATGACAGCCTCCAGTGACCATCTGTCTGTCAAAGCAAGCTGCGTTGTCAATTACAAGTCTCAAGAGTGCCTCTTTGCTTGCATCACAAGATGCCCACATAATACAAAAAATGAGAACCGAATTGGAGATGGACTTGGAAATCAAAAGCCCTTAAGTCTGTTGAAGCGATCCAGACTGGATGACCAACAGAAAGAGCAGAGAAAGATGGTATTTACCACTTCCATGAAGCAGTTCACATGTCATATCCTCCTTCACATTCACAAAAGATAGCCATGCAAAAAACTTACCCAGTATTTTGCAAAACAAAATCTGTTTGAAAGTATCTCACCCGCAGCCATCATTCTGATTTTTTCCAGGGACTGGTAGCCCCGACAGTAGTTCAACCAGCACCTTGTCCCACTCACCAAACATTTCTGACTTTTTTTTAAAAACTATAATAAAAGCAAAATGGAACTGAAATTAAACGTTGCAAATAAGAGTGAATTTATGTTAAGCTTGTTCCCTTTAAGAGCCTGATTGTCCACTGTTCTTTGAAATAACTCCACTGAGGCCAGTATTCTGTCAACAATTTACCCTTTATTTACACATGTCTATAGTACTTGACACTGGTCCAGCTTCCTCAGAGTGAGCAGAACCTCTGACACTCCTGTTTATATCTGTCAGCCAGGACTGCCTTATTGGACCAGGTTAACAGTCCCAATCAGGGCACTCATATCCTATGATGTCTACCTGGCTGACCTCATTACAACCACTACAGACTTATCCAAAATGGATCTTCAAGTGAAAGGATTGCATTTCCGTCTCAAAAGCCAAAGGGATAGCACTAGGTATCCATTTAAATACCTTGCATGCATTCTGCACCTTTAAGTACATTCCAGGATGAAATGTGCAGAATTATTGCAGCACCCAAAATACTGATGACTTGCAGATCACAGGAGGAAAGAATTGGACATAAGGCCTTGTTAAAATTTGACACCGATGATTAGTGAGTGCTTGTAAAATATCCACTCTTTTTGGAGAAACTAAATCACTGAATTGTCCTTTGCTCCCATCAGATGTATGCATTACATTTCAAGCTTTTTCACGCATATAGAGCATCTTTCATGGGCATAATTTCTAAAGATGTTCAACCTGTTTCCTTAGGTGTGCATAAAGTGAGAAAGAATGATGTTGGTGTTACAGTATCATCATAGAATCCCTACAGTGAGGAAACTGGCCCTTCGGCCCAACAAGTCCACATTGACCCTAAGAGCATCCCACCCAGATCCAGCCCCCTATAATCCACCAAATCTACACACCCCTGAACACTACGGGCAAATTAGCATGGCTAATCCACCTGGCCTGCCCATCTTTGGGCTGTGAGAGGAAACTGGAGCACCTGGAGGAAACCCACACAGAAACGGAAGAATGTGCAAACTCCGCACAGACAGTCGCCTGAGGGTAGAACTGGAACCGGGTCCCTGGCGCTGTGAGGCAGCAGTACTAATCACTGGGCCACTGTGCCGCCCTGTACACTATTGTAAGTAAGCAGGTACATTTACTAATCTTACACCAGGACTAATAAATTGATGTAAGTTCTGTGTATTTGAAAATATAGGATCATAGAACCCCTACAGTGTGGAAACAGGCCCTTCAGCCTGACAAGCCCTCACCGACCCTTGGAGCATCCCATCCAGATCCATCCCCCTATAACCCACACACCCCTGAACACTACAGGCAATTTAGCATGGCCAATCCACCTAATCTGCACATCTTTAGACTGTGGGAGGAAACCAGAGCACCCAGAGGAAACCCACACAGACACAGGGAGAATGAGCAAACTCCACACAGACAATCACCTGAGGGTGGAATTGAACCCAGGTCCCTGGCGCTGAGGCAGCAGTACTGACCACTGAGCCACCGTGCCACCCTAAAGTATGTTTAAATATTGCCACCAGGCAGATTAATTACAAAAGAACAGCAATTGCTATTACAGGAAAACACATTCCTCACAGAGTATGCTGCAAACTCATATGACAATACCTGTTCGTCACACATTCTACATCCTAGTTATTTGCTTATCAGTATGTTTCCTCCTAAAATGATTTCATAACAATTGGTACCGGAATTAACGTTTAATGTGAGGTAGAAAATACATGTTATCCCACCACAGTCATACCACCCCTTTGAATTGTGAAAATACCAGTCTGTCTGGCTACAGAGCAATGTTCATGCATTTTCTTTGTCAGTTGAACACAAAGACTAAGCAGCTGTTAAATAAACAATACTTGAACAGTGAAGCTAGAAGTATGCTCAAAGTATTCTATTACAACAAATTTTGATCAAACTTTACAAATGACAAAGAATGTACAGTGCAGAGAAAATAAATGAACTACACTGATATAGTTTAATACTTCACATGAATATCTTCCCACCCGTCTTCATTTCAATCTCTCGACATATCCTTCTATTCCTTTCTCCCTTGTGTGTTTATCCAGCTTCCTCTCAAATGCATGAATGCTCTTCAACTAATCGCTCCATGCTGTAGCAAGTTCCAAATTCCCTGGTTAACAAAATGTTTCATTAACCTTGATAACAAATGTCATGTAACTCAGTTGTCTGGATGGCTGGCTTGTAATGCTAACAGACCAGGTTCAATTCCTGTACAGGCTGAGGTTACCATGAAAGGCTTTTCTTTCTCAAGCTCTCCCCTCACCTGAGGCATGGTAACCCTCAGGTTAAACCAACACTAGTTGCTTCTCTGATATAACAAGGTGTGGAGCTGGATGAACACAGCAGGCCAAGCAGCATCATAGGAACAAGAAGGCTTGACGTTTCGGGCCGAGACCCTTCATCAGAAATGGGGGAGGGGAAGACAGTTCTGAAATAAATAGGGAGAGAGGGCGAGGCGGATAGAAGATGGATAGAGGAGAGGATAGGTGGAGAGGAGGCAGACAAGTCAAAGAGGCGGGGATGGAGCCAGTAAAGGTGAGTGGAGGTGGGGGGGTAGGGAGGAGATAGGTCAGTCCAGGGAGGACGGACAGGTCAAGGGGACGGGATGAGGTTAGTAGATAGGAGATGGGGGTGGGGCTTGAGGTGGGAGGAGGGGATAGGTGAGAGGAAAAACAGGCTAGGGAGGCGGGGACGAGCTGGGCTGGTTTTGGGATGCGGTTGGGGGAGGGGAGATTTTGAAGCTTGTGAAAATCCACATTGATACCATTGGGCTGCAGGGTTCCCAGGCTGAATATGATTTGCTGTTCCTGCAACCTTCGGGTGGCATCACTGTGGCATTGCAGGAGGCCCAGGATGGACATGTCGTCTGAGGAATGGGAGGGGGAGTTGAAATGGTTCGTGACTGGGAGGTGCAGTTGTTTGTTGCGAACTGAGCGCAGGTGTTCTGCAAAGCGGTCCCCAAGCCTCCGCTTGGTTTCCCCGATGTAGAGGAGGCCACAACGGGTACAGCGGATGCAATATACCACATTGGCAGATGTGCAGGTGAACATCTGCTTGATGTGAAAAGTCTTCTTGGGGCCTGGGATTGGGGTGAGGGAGGAGGTGTGGGGGTAGGTGTAGCATTTCCTGCGGTTGCAGGGAAAAGTGCCGGGTGTGGTGGGGCTGGAGGGGAGTGTGGAGCGGACAAGGGAGTCACGGAGAGAGTGGTCCCTCTGGAAAGCAGACAAGGGTGGGGAGGGAAAAATGTCTTTGGTGGTGGGGTCGGATCGCAGATGGCGGAAGTGTTGGAGGATGATGCGTTGGATCCGAAGGTTGGTGGGGTGGTACGTGAGGACGAGGGGGATTCTTTTTTGGTTATTATTGCGGGGACGGGGTGTGAGGGATGAGTTGCGGGAAATGCGGGAGACACGGTCAAGGGCATTCTCGACCACTGCGGGGGGGACGTTGCGGTCCTTGAAGAATGAGGACATCTGAGATGTGCGGGAGTGGAATTCCTCATCCTGGGAGCAGATGCGGCGGAGGCGAAGGAATTGGGAATAGGGATGGCATTTTTACAGGAAGGTGGGTGGGAGGAGTGTATTCCAGGTAGCTGTGGGCGTCAGTGGGCTTGAAATGGACATCGGTTTCTAGGTGGTTACCTGAGATGGAGACAGAGAGGTCCAGGAAGGAGACAGAAGTGTTGGAGATGGTCCAGGTGAACTTCAGGTTGGGGTGGAAGGTGTTGGTGAAGTGTATGAACTGTTCGAGCTCCTCTTGGGAGCACGAGGCGGCGCTGATACAGTCATCAATGTAACGGAGGAAGAGTTGGGGTTTAGGGCCAAGGAGAGAGTGATCCTATGGTCTGGTAAGACTATGGTAGCTTTATTTTTGCCAATGACTGTCTCATATTTATCACATTCCAAGCCTTGTTATTCACATAGCCTGCTATTACACACAGTCCATTGTTAGCTGCTAACAGTTCCCATTCGTAGCCATTCATTCTCCCAGGCTGATCATTATCCACTGTCTTGTTTGCCCAACTGTTCTTCTCTCTCTTTGGGCTCAATCCCCACTTATCATTTACTTTTTATCCCCATTCTATTGTCCACATAAAAAAAACTTTTTTCCATAGCTACCATCAGTTCTGAGGGAGTGTCACTGGACCCGAAATGTTGACTCTGATTTCTCTTCACAGATGCTACCTGCTGAGCTTTTCCAGCAATTTCTGTTTTTGTGACTGATTTCCAGCATCTGTAGTTCTTTCGTTTTTTTTTTATGTTTATCGACCCTAGTTCTAGTCCCCACAGGTAGATTTATTTTCTTTACATCTGCAATATCAAATCCTTTCATAACTAAAGACGTCTATCTGGTCAGTCTTCTCTTTACACAGATCAAAAAATTTTCACAGACCTTGAAGGTGCAAAGTTCCAATCTGCAGAGTTCAGAATTCTAGTTGAACTAAAATTACAAAGAAATCCATAACTTTTAAGTCACTGCAAAACATCACAAGGAAATATTGCCAATCACCTGAGATCAAAAGTATTTTATCAAGGGACACATGCATTGTATATGTATTAAGCCACTTACAACATATTCTCAGAAGCTCAGATCTAGCAAAATCTTAAATAATTAACATTCTGAATTTCTCCCAGAGTGAAAGAGCTGCCCGACAACCAATGCGTTCTCCTGTTGACAGCATAATTCCAATTGCTGGGTTCAAATTTAATAAGGAATAACACGACCCTCTTTTAACTCCTTAAAACACTGTTGCCTATATTTATCTCATGTCATTATTCTAATAGAAGCGTTTGAGCAGAGTGAGTATCGGCAGGAAGAAGGAAAAACTGAAGGTCGGTCAAATGTCTGTAGGAAAGACAGACCTCTGTCATTATTTCAAAAATGTACTAAAGTGAATGGCCCACAATAAGACCATTGGAGCATTGGAACTGACAGATTCTGTAGTATGGAATAGCTTCAAACGTACCTGCAAAGGAACAATACTATCAAATTGATAGACTTTTATATGTATAGGTTTAAATGCTGAAGATGCAGTGTAAGACAAAGTGTCAAAGAAATTACACACAGTGTGAGGCATTGATTCAAGCATTCGATGAGTTTTTAGCCCAAAAAGTACATCAGAGACAGAATGGTTGAGATTTAATCAGCAATGTCAATATTTGGGAGAATTAATGGAAGCGATTTTAATGATTTATATTGTTTAGTTAGCATCAATGTTTCTCAAACTTTTTCCCTAATTAGCGACTTTAAAATTGTCATGACACCATAATTGTCAGAATTATGAGAATGCAGACTTCTAAAGAGGGAGCATGGCTTTTTATCTTGGCCGGAGATCCATGGTGGCCATTACTTCCTTGGAGGATGCAAACACAAAATTTTTGTTTGCAACCACACTTGGTGAGACCACAGCTGGTGTTCAGCGTGCAGTTGTGCTTACCACATTACAGGAAGGACGTACTTGCTCTGGAGAGAGCGCAGGGAAGATTTACTAGAATGTTGCTCGGGCTGGAGAAGAGAAAGAAAGATTGGAGAGGTGGGAACAGAGAAGGATGAGGGGTGACATGATTGAGGTATACAACATTGTGAGGAGTAGAGATAGACTAGACAGGAGGAACCTGTTTCGCCTGGCAGAGAGTTCAAAAACCAGGGGTCATAGATTCAAGTTGAGTGGCAGTAGGATTAGAGGAGATGTAAGGAACAAGACCTTTTTAGGGAGATGAGAAATTTTTTTTGTCTGCGGAGGGTGGTGTGTGTCTGGAATTTGGTGGCTGAGTTGCTGGTGAAGGCAGAGACCCTGAACATTTTGTACAAGTACCTGGATCTGCACCTTAAGTGCTGTGAGTTGCAGGGCTATGGGCCGTATGCAGGGAGATGGGATTGGAAAGGGCATCTATGTGTTTTTAGTCGGCACCAACAAGCTGGACTGAATGACCCACTCCTGTGCAGTATCATTTCTATGGTTATATGGGTCCTGACCAAAACTCTGGGTGGCCCTAGTCTGGCATGATGCTGTGGGCATGCAACTTGCAAAGGTGAATGACTTAGAGAAGGCATAGTATTCAATGTGAGGGATGAGGAGTCACCAGGCCTTCTTCAATCCAAGAAGAATTAAAACAAAGTTGCTGGAAAAACTCAGCAGGTCTGGCAGCATCTGTGAAGGAAAAAACAGAGCTAACTTTTCAGGTCCGGTGACCCTTCGTCAGGACACCAGACCCGAAACGTTAACTCTGTTTTTTCCCTTCCCAGATGCTACCAGACCTGCTGAACTTTTCCAGCAACTTTGTTTTTGTTCCTGATTTACAACATCCACAGTTATTTCGGTTTTTATCAAGAAGAATTAACGCTGGAACAATTCAGCATGCAAGCAGAAGTCAAGATTCAAAATTGATCAGTACTGCAGAGAAATACTGGGGATTATTCTGGCATGGTCAGGTGAATAGGCCCCAGATGCCATTGTCGTCCTCCCTACAGCCCGCCAATATGTTAAAGAAGGTGGGAATTAGTATCTTCAACTATGTTAGATTATGTAAGATATGGCTCTAAACAGAACCACAATAAATGTTCAACAAGTCAGATGAGTGCTATAGATGTGGCAAGTTGGAAGTTAGCGCACTAGAGATTTGAAAATCACGCAACAAGGAAAAGGTTCAAGAAGTTAAAGATACAGAACTAAAAGTGAAGATAAAATTCCGAGGTGAGGTCGGGGAGAATCAAAACTGGCTCTTGACCATGAACCGGAACAAACAAGGGTTTGGAACAGAATTTAAAAATTCAGTACAAGAGCATTTGTTTTGAACTGCCAAACAGCTTGACGTCTCTGTGAGTCACCAACGAACATAAAGCTCCAAGGTCAAAGGCTTACAGATCTTCAGATGTGTGGGAAAATCCCCACAAAGTGTAGCATCGCAAAGGATGAAAAATTATGTGCATTGGAGGAATCAGAACATCTCATTGTTAGGGTGAGATACGCATATTTGTCAAGGTCTCTTAGAAGCAGAAGATACCGTACTTCAGGATAGAATATAGGCAACAGTTTCCAAAATGATTTCAAGATTCATGAAATTGAAGCAGGGGCATCAATTACTCTGCAAAAGAAAAACGCCAAATCCATATATTTGTACACTTCCTGGAAAACTCCTCAGACGCTGAAGGGAAAAGCAACACGTCAGTTAGATAGCATATCACCAGTGACAGAATCGATGTAAGGATTAAGGATTAACGAGTATCAATACTCGGGATTAATTACTGTTCCCAAGAAAAAAGGACAACTACAATTGTGTGTGATATAACGAGGTGTAGAGCCTGGATGAACACAGCAGGCCAAGCAGCATCAGAGGAGCAGGAAAGCTGACGTTTCTGGTCTGGACCCTTCTTCAGAAAACTCATTCAGCTCTACACCTTGTTATCTCAGATTCTCCAGCATCGGCAGTGCCTACTACCTCTACAATTGTGTGTGGCTGTCATTCAGTTAAACAAAGGAATAAGAAGACATTGATTTTCATCTCTCAGTGAAATGTCGAAAGAAAAGGAAACAGTCAAGGTTTTTCACAAAACTGGATGTTATCTGTGGGTTCTGGAAGATCCCTATAGAGTGTGTGTCCAGATTGCTGTCTACATTTATTGCACCATTTGGAAAGTATTGCTTCAACCATCTGCCATTTGCACAAAGACAATTCCCAAAGAGCAATTTTCAAACTCTTACAAGGGAAGTAGGAGCCATTTGCCATATAGATTTAACCCTAGTGCACAATAGAATTAGGAAGGAACATGACGAGAGTGTCAGCGATACTTTAGAGGCACTACAGAATGCAGACATTATGCCAAACAGAGAAATGACAATGACATTGTTAGAACCCATAAGCCAAGAATGATGTGGATCTAAGGATGATAAGGGCAGTCAGAGAATTTCTGGCACCAACGTGTTTAAGTGATTCTTGATATTCATAGGCATGGTGAATCAAGATGAGACATTTATCTGTAAATTAGCCGGTCTTACTCAAACCATAGGAGAAAGCTTTGAAAAGAAACGGCCAGCAATGATATTGAAGTCAAGAACAGATTGTGGAAAAATATTAAAGAGGAGATACTTTCTATGATATTTTATCACATTATAACTCAGGCTTATTTCTTGTATTAGCCACAGTTGCACCATCCAGAGAACTAGGAGCAGTTCTTATTCAAGTGCAAACTGGCAGGACATGAAACTAGATCTATTTTACTTTGGGAGTTTTGGCAGAGGCTGATGAGATGAATACAACCACCCAGAACGAAGTGTCGGGAATTACACAGGAATGTGAAAGGCTCACAGACTACCCAGCACTGAAATTCTACATTCAGACAGATCACAAACCTTTCGTTTTATTATTTGAATCAAAAATAATCTCAAAAATATTTCCACACATTCAAAGATTCAGGCTGAGACTGATGGACTATGACTACGCTATCGTGCATAATAAATGCAAAGTGTAAATCATAAAGTACAGCAGTGGATTGAGCAGACAAAAAGATCTTATTCTTGAGGGAAAAGGTGAATCTTATTTTGTGGCTATAACCAAAGCTTTACGGGCAACTGAGGGAGCGCTTTGACAAATTCATGCAGTTCAGAAATCTAACAAGGAGAGCACAAAGCAGACACCACTACCTGCAAAGTTGATCGAATGACAATCTCACAGATCAGGTGCTGAAAAGGTACTACAAGCAGAAGGAACACGTGACAATAGTGGGAGATTTGTTGGCATTTGACCATAGAATAGTTGTGCCAAAAGTGATGCAAATGGAGATACTACAGAAAGTCCGTGGAGGACATCTAACTGCGATAAAGTGCAGAGCAGGAGCATTACAATCAGTGCAGTGGCCAAGCCTTTTGAAAGACATAGAAGATTACATTTTGTATGTCATACACAACCAAGTGCCTACAGACACAATTAGAGAGGGACCTCAGTTTATGAACATCTGACTTAGGAACACTCTTACCTACAAACATGATCCTGTACAGCGGCGTCATTTTAAAATTCTGACACATGTTCATTTCCTTCCGAACAGTTATTTATATTGAAGCATTGTGACCTAACTTGCATGCAAATCAAAGGACTCCAGAATGGTGCACGTTCGCAACGTGGGGGGACTGCCTGTACTACATCAGATATGTCTTACAACAATTTCCAGATACAGTATAACACCATCAGCTTGGTGTTGAGCTAATGTGACCCAGATCAGGGTGTGTAATCGAAGCTCCAGAGGGCCTTGCTCCCTAAGGCTCAACCTTTGGGCGCTGGGATGTTGATAATTATAATAATCTCACTGTTAATGATTACAAAGACCGCATAAATCACAGTAATCTACTGGAAGAAAGTAGATCTTATAGACAGAAACTTGAGCATGAAATATCACCTGTGGATATAACTAATTGTGTTCCCTATGCAAAACCTATATAGTCCAGTTTCCTGTCCTTTAAACCAGCTTTAAAAAATCAGCACTTCCAACTCTGCCTGTCTCCTTCACATGCTTACTGGCTTTCAGCTCTTTCAAGTAATCGTTGCACTCTTCTTCAGTGACACTCAAACTATCCTAAGTGGTCCACTGAAACCCTTGCATTGAATGCTGTTGCTGGGCTGAATTGAATATTTCTGTCCAGTTAATTTAACAACTGAGTGTTTTGCCTGAATTTTGCATTCTCAGTGAGTGCTGGTGTCTTTCAGACACGGCAACTGGACTTTACTGTTTTCACTAGAGCGTAGGACGTTGTGAGGTGACCTTATAGAGGTTTATAAAATACTGAGGGGTATAGATGAGGGGAATGGTAGGTGTCTTTTCCCTAGGGTGGGGGATTTCAAGACCAGGGGACATATTTTTAAGGAGACAGGAGAAACATTTAGTAAAGACATGAGAGGCAATTTTTTTACACAGCGAATCGCTCTTGTGTGGAATGAACTTCCAGAGGAAGTGATGGATGCGGGTATAGTTACAACGTTTAAAAGACATTTGGATAAGTACATGAACAAGAAATGTTTGGAGGGATATTGGCCAAGTGCAGGTAGGTGAGACTAGTTTAGTTTTGGATGGTGGTCAGCATGGACTGTTTGGACCGAAGGGTCTGTCTCCGTGCTGTTTGACTCTATAAATTTAGAGGAATATATTTTGCAATGCATTCTTGTATCCAGTCAGCATGCTGCAAGAATTGTGAATGTGCTAACACATTAAAAACAATACAGGAAGTCTCCAGTTTGCAAATAGGTTCCATTCCTGAGCCCACTCACAAGGTGATTTGTACACGAACATTCATAAATCAGGAACCCCTGTATTCAAATTATTAATTGTAATAAATTGTAATTTTGTTGCCTATTTGTTTGCTGTTCCAGCAATACCTATGCAAGAACATTCAGATCCCTCCAAATACCAATATTTTCCAGTCTCTTAGTGTTTAAAACATCATCCTGCTTGTCCATCTTCTTTACCAAAGTTTCCTGCCATTTTTCTCCACATCTACCACAAATTTGCTGACTCACGAAATCTGTCAAAATCTTTTTGCAGACTCTTGTGACCTCCTCACAGCTTACCTGCCTACCTTGCTTTGTACCAGTTGCAAATTTGTGTACACCACACTTGGCTTCTTATCAAATTTATTGAGGAGGATTGTAAGCAGCTGATCCCATGCAATGATCAAAGTTCATGCAGACAAGTTGCAGTTAATTTAAAGATCAACTGTGATCTTGGTGAATGGCAGAATGGCTGAATATTCTATTTCTGCTCCTATTCCATAGACCATAGAATCCCTACAGTGTGGAAACAGGCCCTTCAGCCCACCAAGTCCACCCAACCCCCCGAAGAGCATTACATCCCAGACTCACCCCACCATCCTATTCCTTAACTCTGAATTTCCCCACAGCTAAACCTCCTAACTTATACATCCCTGGACACTATGGGTAACATATCATGGCCAATCCACACTAACCTGCACATCTTTGGACTGTGGGAGGAAACCTGAGTACCCGGAGGAAACCCAAGCAGACACGAGGAGAATGTGCAAACTCCACACAGACAGTCGCCCGAGGCTGGAATCAAACCCGGGTCCCTGGCACTGTGAGGCAGCGGTGCTAACCACAGAGCCACAGTGCCGCCCTATTCCATGTCTTACATTCTAAATTTCAGGGAAATCACTCCTCACAGCTTAAGCCCTGAACCCCTCAGGCTCAAATTAATGCAGTTAGATAACTGCATTACAAAGGAGAGAATGTAAACCATGTCACAGTATGATTGCTTTCAAGGATCAAGTTTAGAATCAAACAAAAATGAGCCTTGATCTCCTATCTGTGGAGAGGGACATGGACGGTACAGTTTCTAAGGATAGGTAATGATTGTCAAAAAAATTACTGTCTACAAAATGCACTCATGACTGCTGCTCAAAGGTTCATTGAACTAATAAAGTGTACCACGTATTGAGTTTACTTATGAAAACTCTCTATCTTTCTTCTCTTAAACTTGGCATGATCTACTTAGCAGTGTTCAATCAATATATCTCGTAATTAAAATCCACCTGTGGATGGATGCCTTTTTAATAGCATCTGACACCGCAATGACTCTGGCACGTCGTTTTTCTTGAAAATTCCAATCTTGGGCTGATAACTTGAAGTACAAATGTGGCACTAACTTAATTAAACAATTGGTGCCTGTTCAGATCACTTTCATTTTGTGAGCACACAGCGTATTAAAAGTCAGAACAAATCTCAATGAGATTGGTGTCGATAAAATCAAATGTAATGAATTTCAGTTCCTATATTAAAACTCGCTTTCATACTTTATAATTGATTTGCCTTCCCAAGGAACAACATAATCGATTTTGCTGATTTCTGAATCAATGAAATATCCCCTGTCTGTGGTGTGTCCTTGCTTTCCATGCATTATTAAATGCTTTGATGTCCAGAAAGATTACTCTAAATAGGACAAATGCATTGTGCCCAACAACAAGGCAATATCTTCAAATGCATAGTATATCAAACCTTCCAGCTTGGATTCTGAAATGAGAGCTGCAATAAGATATTAAGGTCTTTCACCTTCCAGTTCATTGGCTTTCAGAACATATGCAGGTGTAGGATAATTTAAAGTTGATATAAAACTCATACATTCTCACACATATTTATTAAAGAGCACTATGTAGCTGCTCAAGACTGTCTCCTCAGTTGACAGCATGGGTGAAGCTGTTGGAACCATTAGAGAAATTTAAACTCCAAAGAATGGAGTCAGCCGGCTTCAGCAGCAATGGCATTGCAGCCAAACGCAGGAAGAGCGAGCGCGGAGGGAATTCCCTTGGTATCTGCAGCAGCAGCAAGAACAGGGAGTGGAGGTCTCCCTGAGGTCGAGCTAAGTGGAGGAGATTGGTGCTTCAGCAGGCACTCATCAAAGACTGTTGAACTTTTTACTTTTCTAGTTAATATTCAGAAGGATTTTTAATATTAACTATTACCTTATTCCTACATAACAAAGTGTGGAGCTGGA
>JAHRHZ010000069.1:6779499-6811743 GCA_024137785.1 Ginglymostoma cirratum | reverse complement strand
AGCTTTCCTGCTCCTCTGATGCTGCCTGGCCTGCTGTGTTCCTCCAGCTCCACCCTGCTTTATCTCTGACTCCAGCATCAGCAGTTCTTACTATCTCAATTACCTTATTCCTTTCCTTTTCCTATTTATTCTATGAGGGTAATGCTTAGCTGTTTTAACTCTTTTTGCTCTACTACTTTGTACCTGAGTTTTTTTGTACTTAGGTACCTTTATACCTAAGATGTGCCATGTGTGGTGACATTAGATACTTTTCACTGTACTCCTGTACTTCTGTGTTTGAGTACATGTGACAATAAAAACTGAATCTAAACCTAAAAAAAGGTTTGTAGCATTGGTGCAGGGTCAAGTGAAGCAGGATTGATTCTTAAAATTAAAAGATCAACTTGACCGGCTTCTGGAGTGAACAGAGGTGAGCTTAAATGTCAATGAGCTACCTAGTTGCTAACGGGGGTATTGAAAGTTTGAATATGTGTGTGTAGTTATTAGGGAAACTGTCTTTGGGAAATGTCGGTGAATCCTATTTTTAACCTGTATTTAACTTGGCTCCTCATTTTACTTGAGCAGGATAGGTCTCCCAGAACTCAGGAAATCTTTGAGGGAAGTGAAGGTTGAGTCTGAGTAGCAGTTTAAGTGAGTATTTCAATTTGTCATTATCCCAGGTGAATAAAACTTTATGGTCTGCTACTGCTGCTTGTGTCTCAGCTCCAGCTGGCAAATGCCTGGCAGGGGGAGCTTGTTTGGATGCAATGTGCTTTAATTTTGGAGGATTTCAAATTGACAAGGTTGGGACATAGCTACTCACAGCAGATCGGAAAAAAAAAACCCCATCATCTGCCACGGTGTTGATGATGGAATAGGGCAAACATAGAAGAGAGGTATACATTAGAGAGGTTTACACTTGGAAGAAGGCAAAGTGGACCCACTATTCAACTACAAATAAGAAGAGCAGAGAAGAGGAGAGGCAGGGCTATAAAAATCCGACCAGACCAATCAATGAAATAAAACAAGGACCTGCAGATGCTGTAGATTTAAAACAAAAAGGGATGTGTAGGTTAGGTGGGTTAGCTATTGGAAAAACAAGGTTACAAGGATAGCATTGGGGGACCGGGCCTGAGTGGGATGTTTTTTGGAGGGTCGGTGTTGACTCGATGGGCCAAATGGCCTGTTTCCACACTGTAGGCATCCTATGATTCCGTGAAAATAGAAAGCGCTGGAGGAACTCAGAAGGTCTGGCAGCATCTGTGGAGAGAAAAACAGTGAACATTTTGAGTCCGATAACCCTTCTTCAGAACTGAAAGCAGCTGGGAAAGGGTGGGATATATGCTGATGATTGGAGCAAGGATGGGAGGGGATGAAGTGAATTGAACAGATGGAGACGGAGCCCAGACAGAGAGAGAATAAAAAAAAGAGAAGCAGACAAAGGGATTACTGATTATAAGCCAGAGGAGCAATAAATGCAATTTGGGTGCTAATGGGAAGTGTGAATAGTTAAAAAATGGGTTAGCCATGCTGGGAGTAATCAATACAGAACAGAAGCTGGGGGTGTGAGGGTGGTTGGCAAATATGGAGGTGCATGCTGTTAAATTGTTCAACTCAATGTTGAGTCCTGAGGGCTATAAGATATCTGGGCAGAAGATGAGGCTCAGGAAATTTGGCATGCCCATAACATCCCTTACCGACTTCTACAGATGCACCATTGAAAGCATACTGTCCGGGTGCACAACAGCCTGGTATGGTAACTGCTGTGCCCAGGACCATAAGAAACTGCAGAAGGTGGTGTGCACAGCCCAGACCATCACGGAAGCTAACCCTCCATCCATGGACTCCATTTACACGCTCACTGCTGCAGAAAGGCAGCCACATCATCAAAGTCCCATTGCACCCTGGTAATGATCTCCTACAACCTCTTCCATCAGGCAGAAGATACAGAAGCCTGAACACACGCACAAGCAGGTTCAGGAACAGCTTCTTTCTGGCCGTTATCACACTGTTGAACGGTCTCTAGCCTCAAATAATGAAACCTACAATGTGATCTGTGTGCCTCTAAATCTCTTTGATCTGTATGTCCTTTGCTTGCTGCGATCTGCCTGTACTGCTCGTAAACAAAGCTTTTCACTGTATTTAGGTACATGTGACAATAAAAATCAATTAAATTACATCAAATCAAAAAGGAGTTGCCCCCCAGCATTGCTTTGAGCTTTGTTGGGGCCCTGCAGCAGGCCTGTGGCAGAATTTTCAATTATTTTAAACTGGGTTAGTTAAAATTGAGAGGGGAGAATTGTTCCTAACTTTTCTTGAAAAAACACACCCTCAGTTGTATAATTAACCCAGCACTAAGTTAAGTTAAATGCATTGTCGAACATGATCTGGACAAATGCAAGGTGATGCATTTTGGAAAATCAAATTCAGGTGGAACTTATACAACAAATGGCAGAACCCTCGGGAGCGTTGACGTACAGCAGGATCTGGGCATACAGGTCCACAGATCCCTAAAAGTGGCAACACAGGTGGATAAGGTGGTCAAGAAATTGCTGGGAAAACTCAGCAGGTGTGGCAACATCTCTGGAGAGTTGGCAGAGTTAACATTTCGGGTCCAGTGACCCTACTTCAGAACATATTAAGTATATTTTAAAATTTTTGTTTTCATTTACTCATTTAAAATCAGCCTTTGTTGAAGGAAGTAGGTAAAGAATTGGCATATTTTATTTTTAGCTAATTCTGGAGAGCGTGGGCATCACTGGCAAAGCTGATGTTCATTGACCCTATCCCGAGTTGCCTTGAGAAAGTGATGGTAGATCTTCTGTCTTAACTACTTTGGCATTTTAGTGAGACTGAATGGTTTGCTATGGTTCAGGGGGCAGTCTCTCTTATCTTCTGAAGGGACATTAGAAAGACAGTTGTCATTTAATGATGCTCCAGACTTCATAGTCTGTTTTATTACTTGGTGCCAGCCCACATATCACACAATTTACTGAATCCCACTGCACAGTTTCCTTTGGTAGGACTCAAACTCACATTCCCCAGACAATGGCAAACTCATTAAAATAGCCGTGGGGCTAGTCATTGTAGAATATTCATGCACAATCTCCTGGTGAGAGAGATGATGCTCCCCCACCCCTACCCCAACCATGCTGAAATTTCTGAGCAGTAAGATGCAAAAATAGCATATTTTTTAAAATTGCACAATAGGTCAGTGAGGCTTTTTGGGGGCCACTTTAAACTGGCTGAAGGGGTAAATGTTTGGCTAAGTGTGGGTTGTGTCCAATTGTGTGGAGGGATTTCCGGTGCGAAACCTGGTGAGTTTTCCTGCCATATCTTACCAAACCCACCTCATCAACTAGCCACCCTTCTCCTACAGCATCCCCCATGTCCAATTCCAGCCCTATCTTTCCACATACCGTTCCCAGAACAGCTCTCCACTGCCTGGATATCTGCCGACAGACCAGCATTCCTTCTGCCTGCGCCATTTTTAAAATGGCCACTATCCTCCTGAATAAACGCTAGCCATTCCGAATGAGCCATTCTCATCACCAGACAGATTCCGAAGACACTGGGGAAAGAGAAGTTGGCTCTCTGATTCGCTGGCAGGGGCCTGAAAATCCTGGCTGTGGGGGTGTGCACGGTAGGGTTAAACTCTTCCCAGAAGACCAGCAGAGGAGGCGATGCTACCAGAATTTGGCAATATGGTTTGAGTTCACCACCCAAGTCAGTTCCAACGTCGAAAGTCCGGAGGAATGGTCAGCAGTGCAGTAAGAAGATCAATGACTTTTTAAATGTAGCCAGGGTAAAAGTCACACACTTCGCTTTGCCACCTTACACTCGCTCTACTTCTGCTACTGCACCCACCGACCACCAAGGCTCACTGACTACCACTATTATGTACAACAGATAACTGGCCTGGAATTAGCTAATTCCCTATCAAAAAGAACTTTCTCCGAATCTAATTAGCTTTGGGACTTTAAAAATAACATAAAAACTATCTTATTATTTACTTCTTTTAAGACTCTAGGATGAGATCCAACAGAACTGGGAGACCTATCAACTAGCATTTCCAACAATTTACTCAGAACTACCACCCCAGTAATTATAATTTTCTGGAGTTCCTCCAGGACAATTCTTGGCTTTTAATTTGACTTTTAAAAATGGCTGCCTGAACGTCATATTTTTGGTCCAGACTATGTTGAGGTGGGTGGCCTTGGATTGATTACAAAGCCATCCGTTTGCTGAGGTGGCCAGAACATCAACAACATATTGCAGTTTCAGAAGGAAGATAAAGTATAAAACTGTGCTCCATCCCTCATCCCTCATATCCACTCACTCTTCCATACATTTCCATGCCCCATCATGCCAATCCATGCCTCCAAATGCCTGTCACCCTTTCCTATGCTCAGAGTCAATCTATGCCCCCTCTACCAATACATCATGGTCCCTCATACTCTCATACCAGTCTATGCACCTGTACCAAGGCCCTCAAGACCTTTGCAACCCTTGTGCCAACTTATTTCAACCAATTCCCTCCTATGACAATCTCACAGCCACCATTGCAACATAAAGAGCAGGCCAAAGAATCTGTGCAGTGAAGAGACAATATAAAGTCTTGTGAATAAAGTTTTAGGTGTATGTTGCAGACTTTATTGAAAAAAAAACCATAGAGGTTTATAAAAACCTCTTTACTAAATGCACATTTCTTCAACTATCTAATGTATTATAATGACAAATATTTAATTCAATTCCATAATCAGTCATAAACAACTGCGTTGGAATTCATTTGTAGTGGCACTTCAAAGAACCTCCAACAACTTAAACGAACTGGGGAACATCAGGCACCCGACTGTGATAATGGATGACTCTAAACTCAGTGATGCAGCAGTAATCCAGGAATGGAAGCCCTCAGTTTTGTGTCAAGGGCAGTGTAAAATAGTTATTTTTCCTTTAAATGGCAGCCCAAACATTTTTCAAAAGATTTATGGCGCAGGTCTTTTAAATGCCTTAATGTGATTTTTAACAGGACCTCTTTCTTTCGAAAGTTGCTTTTCACTCGTTTGACAGTGATTTTCACCAGGCTGTAGACAGCTCCATTAGTTGACAGTTGGTGACCTTCTGTACTTGCTATCTTTGAGCGTGTGGAAATTGAAATGATGAATGATTTAAATAGGAAATTAAAATTCCCAGGGGGAATAGAATGGGTCAATGGGAAACCAGCATAGACATAATAGGCTGAATGGCATCATGACTCTATAGCTAGACATGTACAGAGGAACAAAGGATATGTTGATGGCTTAGAGAATTGGGGAGGGAGAAGACTCTTACTAAGCATTAACACTGGCACAGGCCTATGAGAAGATTGACCTGTAAACATGATATCAGCACTTGAGGAAAATAGTTAAAACCAAATTTAATTCTCAGTCTGTAAATCACTTCAATGTCTCTATCCTTCCCCCTTCAATCATTTTTATTTTCTCTTTCTATCTTTCAGAAGCTCACTCTTGTACTCTAATCTCAGTTTTTCCTGATCGGTTGATTGGCTCCTCATCACACTAACAGTCTTTTATTTCTGTTTTCGAATTAAATAGTAATTAGTCTGCACGTTTAACAATATTAGATAGAGTCTTTGACTCTTATGGTTTGTTGCTTGTTTAGACTAGGACAATTAGGTGTCGTTTAAAATTACTATTTCCAGTCAGCAAACAGTATTTTGTTTGCTTTTTCTTCTGAAAACAGAACAAAAAAAGACAGATATGTTTCATTTCATATCGAACTTATTAATGATTTTAATATATCAGAATTTCCCAAGGTGATCCACAGGGAGAACAAAGGATAATGCCGTGCATCTGCAGCAACCTGACTGAATGCTCTTTTTTTGAGAAAGCTTTCAAGGGACAGTGAGATTTAAAGAGCTGGGAGGGGCAAGGGAGAAAGAGGATAGGAAGAAAATTCCAGCAAGTCAACCCTGGTGCAAATAAATGTTCTGCTGCTGCAAATGAAACACACTTAACAAATATATCTTTGTATGTTTGTGGTCATTATTGATGACCCTTAATATCTTTCATACTTATTGCTCCATTTGTAAATTCCTTCAATCAGAAGATGTTATTAGGGAGAGCGTGTCTTCTTGGCTTCCAGAAAATGATTCCACAAATCTGCACCAAAGCAACAGACCATCTTGGAATTAATTTAATACCACTTGTATGAGCAAACAGATCCCTGAATACATTTTGAGCATTAAGGAGCTGCTTATTTGCATAATACATTCAGCTTCAAGGCTAAGATTGCTTTCCTGTACTGCTTTCAATGTTGAACTATCTTAGCTATGTGATTGGTCACAAATATTTCTAGTAAATAAACAGTGAGTCTTGCAACGTTATTATTTTGTATGTTTACTGTACTATATCATAGAACTGGAATCTGAATTGGTTGTGGCATTTTTTGTCTTAATTCATTCACAGGTGAGAATGTCACTGGTCAGGCCAGCATTTATTACCCATCCCTAATTGCCCAGAGGGCAGTTAAGAGTCAAGCACCTGGTTGTTCTGGTGTCATATACAGGCCGGACCAGGTAAAGATGGCAGTTTCCTTCCCTAAAGGGCATTGGTGAACCAGATGGGTTTTTTCCAACAATCAACGATGGATTCATAGTCATCATTAAACTCTTAATTCCACATTTTTATTGAATTTAAATTCCACACTCTCCCATGGCAGGATTCCTACCTAGGTTCCCAGAATATTACCTAGGTCTCTAGATTAACAGTCCAGTGATAATACCACTAAGTCGTTGCCTCCCCTCAATTGTTTCTCACTGTGAGTGTTTATTTCTAACCTTCAAAGTTACATGTTGTTAAAGAGGACCCCTGTGACACAGGGCCAGAGTCTCTGCCTCCGAGGTGGAAAGCCCAGGTTTAAGTCTCACCATCTCAGAGGCATAATGCATCTGGCCAGTTTTATTTGAATAATGTCTTCACTTTGCAGAGGAAGTTTTCAAGGTGACTACAAAATATCATTGCAGTAAAAAGGACTGACCCTGGATCCATATGTTTTACTGGTACATTTAAATTTCATATTTAATACAGGCCATTCTCCGATTGTCAAAGTTTGCAAAAAAAAAGTTTCCTTGTTGCCAACTCAATTATTGACACTTGCTGATTGTTGACGTTGACATATTTTCAATGGGTTAATGCCCAATGGGAACTAATATTCCCACTATTAGATTGTGTTTAGTGCATACATTTCATGCACAGCACATACAGCCAGGTTCAGCCTTGCCAGTAATATCTACAAAACCTCAAAAGGAATTGCTGAAAGAGCAACTGACCTGGCCTCCAGTCATTTACCCGTTCTAATAGTTCATCCATTGCAGGAAGGTTATATCATATTGAAACAAATAATTTACATGTAACTTTGTTTTCAAGTTTAACTTTCAAAACCCAAAACTACTGTTTAAAGAGAGTCGCGATGCGATATATATTTAATTCATCTTGGAGAAGTCATTTTTTTCGTTCCTCATTACCGTCAAATTTAATATTGGTTATAAAGCTTTAAATTATGTAGGTGAGATGATGCTGACATTGATTCTTCACAGAGTGTAAAAAAAGTGTTTCTGAATTAATCAGATCTATACATCCCAATTTTAATTTAAATACTTTTCCCAATGTACTTTGAGCCAGCCTGAATTGTCTGCTGGAATATGAAGAAGGGATGATGGTCCTTCTTAAAATGACCAAGTTCTGAGCCAAATTACTCACAGACTGAACACGCAAGGGAAGTTTGAACAAAATATTGGTTGCCATTACTTGAGTGAAAAGAAAGAAACATCATGCCAGAATAGTTTAAGAACTTCTGAGTGTCGAGACTGCAATGCAATATCATTGCTTCATAATCTCCAGCACTTTTGGAAGTATTGGCAAGCAAAGATTTCACAATTTAAAAAAAAAATTATTTGATGATTGTTGGCGCATTGCAGGAAGTGGAATTTATAAACATGACATTACACTGGCACTGTTGATTTGATTTGATTTATTGTAGTCACGTGTACTTAAGTATAGTGAAAAGTTTTGTTTTGCGATTATTACAGGCAGATCATAGCAAATGAGGACATACAGATCATAGGGCGCTAAGACAAAGCAAGGCATACAAGTTTATAGCTGCTCAGGAGGTGCACAAGACAAGATCAACATTATTTGAATGTATTCTGTTGCTAAGGTGACTTTAGTGGGATTACCTTATTGCTCACGGTTTGCTGTTCCACAAACAGAACATAGGAACATAGCAGCAGGAGAAGGCCACTCAGTCTATTGATCCTGTTCTGCCATGCATTGAGATTATAGGTGATCTGTGGACTAACTCAATAAAACAGTGGAACAAAGTATTGGAATAGGAGTAGCATGGTTCTTGCAGCTGCTATTGAGTTGCAGGCTTCTCTTGTGAATTTCCTCTGGTTTTCTACATAGCCGAAGCAGAAAATTTTCATTTAAGATTATTTTTGGAAATGTTATAGCCCAAAAAGAAGAACCCATGAAGAAGAAAAGAAGTACTCAAGGGGGGAGAGATTGTTTTTCATAAGGGGTCTGTGGGACAGGCCTGTCCACGGGTTGTTAGAGTGTCGACGGCTATGGACAGAGATTTTCTTTTCTGTTTTCTGGGAGAAAACTCTGAAAGTTTTCCTTTTCAACTTATTTGTTGTAGCGGTTTAAATAATGACAGGGATCAGGGACTTCTTTCCTCAGATTCAAAGATTTGAAAGCTGACTGATAGACAATTTGAAAATAAGGCTTTTCTCGATCGATGAGTGTTTCAGCAAAGTGATTGATTTTTAAAATTTTTTTTGTCTTTTTCATGCTTAATATTAAAATCTGTGAGTAGGGAATGGTAGTTTTTTTTAAAAAATCTAACATTCTTTTAAGAGCTTCATTTTTTTTGCACTTGAGATGGAATACCCTGAGGCCTTATTCATTGTAGCCAATGGTTTCAACCAGACCAACCTCAAGACAGTGCTACCAAGATACAATCAATATGTCTCCTGTTCCACCAGGGGGGCAAAACATTCTTGACCATTGCTACACAACATCAAAGATGCCTCCCCCTCCTTATCCTGTCCACCGTTTGGAAAGTGGTATTATAACACTGTGTTCCTCCTCAATGATACCACAGTGTGGAGCTGGAGGAACACAGCAGGCCAGGCAGCATCAGAGGAGCAGGAAACTTGATGTTTTGGGTTGGGACCCTTCTTCAGAAATAGGGGAGGGGGACGGGAGCTCTGAAATAAATAGAGGGAGGAAGAATGGAGCTGGGGAAGTTAGGTCGTATGGTGATAGGTGAGTGCAGGTAGGGAGTGCTGGGGATTGATCAGTGAGGTGGGAGAGAAGATGGACAGGTTGTGTCAGGTCAAGGAGGCGGGGTGAGGGGGAGCGTTGGTTGGCAGTTCTTACTATCTCTCTGTGTTCCTCCTCAAGGCTGACAAGCAGAAGTTGAAATGTAAGGACCTAGTACAGGAAGTAGTGCAGTTCGAGTCTGAGGCATCGGAAGTGATTCTGAGGGACTGCATGGAATTGATGGCTTAGTCTATATTAAAGAATTTGGTGGCCAGCGTGGACGAGAACGCCACCTCTACCACAGATTTCATTAGCAAGTGTGTAGGGGACTGCATGCCAAAGACGTCATATATTCCCCAACCAGAAGCCGTGGATGAACTGGGAAATCCATTGCCTGCTGAAGAACAAGTGTGCAGTATTCAGGTCAGACAACCTGGACTTTTACAGGAAATCCAGATACGATGTCCTCAAGGCCATTAGAGATAGCAAGAGACAACACCAGACTAAGATAGAGTCCCAAACTAGCCACACTGTCACCCGTAATCTTTGCAAGGCCCACATCGGGCTACAAAATGAAGCAGAGCAGAATAGCAAACAAAAATACAACCCTCCCTGACCCGCTCAAGGCATTTTACGCTCACTTTGAACAGAAGGTCAGTGGAATGGAGTCACCTGTCCCAAACGCCTTGGATGCACCTGTTCCCTCAGTCACTGCCACAGACGTTAGATCGGCCTTCTTGAGAGTGAACCCATGGAAAGCGACTGGCTCAGGTGGAAACCCTGGCCATGCACTCAGATTATGTGTGGTCCAGCTGGTAGGATTATTCATTATCATATTTAACCTCTCCTTGCTACGTTTTGAAGTCCCCACCTGCTTCAAGAAGACAACCATCGTCCTGGTACCAAAGAAAACACATGCAACATGCCTCAACAACTTCTGCCCAGTGGCTCTGACCTCTATAATCGTGAAGTGCTTCGAGAACTAGTCATGGTTCATTTTAATTCTAGCCTCCCAGCTTGCCTTGATCCCTTGCAATTTATGTACCAGTGCAACAGGCCCACAGCTGAGGCCGTCTCTCTATCCCTACACTCATCCCTGGAACATCGGGATAATAAGGACGCCTATCTCAGGCTTCTACTTATTGACTACAGCTCCACCTTCCACACTATAATCCCAACCAAACTAACCTCCACAATCTGAGACCTAAGTCTCGGCTCCACCCTCTGTGACTGGATCCTTGACCTCCTGATCCATAATCCGCAATCAGTGAAGATAGATAACAGCACCTTCACCATGACAATCCTCATCACTGGTGCCCCACAAGGATGCGTAGTCAGCTGCCTACTGTACCCTCTGTACACTCAAGACTGTGGACAAATTTTGTCCAAAAATCCATTTGCAAATTCGCTGACACTGCCCCCATTTTAGGCCGGATATCAAACAAGATGAGACACAATACAGGAAAGAGATAGAGCAGTTGGTGACAGGGTGTAAAGAAAACAATCTGTCCCTCAAAGTCAGCAAGACTAAAGAGATGATCATTGACTTCAGGAAGCAGAGTGGAGGGCATGCCCATGTCTGCATCAATGGTGCTGAGATGGAGATGATTTAGAGCATCAAGTTCTTAGGAGTGACAATCATCAACAATCTTTCCCTGGGCCACCCACGTTGAAAGCACTATAAGAGAAGTTAAAAGGAAGGAAAACTCAGGAGATATTATTAATGGAGATGTTAGAATTCAAAAAGAAGGTATAAAAACTAGCATAAAGGCACTTTACCTGAATGCTCGTAGCATTTGAAACAAGGTAGATGAGTTAACGCCACAAATCATCATGAATGAGTATGATTTAGTAGCCATTACAGAGACATGGTTGCAGGATGGTCATGACTGGGAATTAAATATCCGGGGGTATCAGACTATTCGGACGGACAGGCAGGAAGGTAAGGGGGATGGTGTAGCTCTGATATTTAAGGAGACAATCAGGGTAATATTGAGAGATGATATAGGTTCTGTGGAGAATAAGGTTGAATCGATTTGGGTGGAAATTAGAAATTCTAAGAAAAAAGTCATTGATAGGTACAATTTATAGGCCACCAGGTAATAACATCATATTGGGGCCAGCATTAAACAAAGAAATAACTGATGCCTGTAAAAATGGTACAGCAATTATCATGGAGGATTTTAATCTACATGTCAATTGGTCAAAACAGGTCGCTCATGACAGCCTTGAGGAGGAGTTCATTGAATGTATCCGCAATAATTTTCTCGAACAGTGTGCAATGGAACTGACAAGGAAGCAAGCTATCCTAAGTCTGGTCCTGTGTAGTGAGACAGGAATAATTAATGATCTCATAGCTCGGGATCCTCTTGGAAGGAGCGATCACAGTATGATTGAATTTAGAATACAGATGGAAAGTGAGAAGGTAAAATCCAATACCAGGATTCTGTGCTTCTACCAAGGATACTACAATAGGATGAGGGAGGAGTAGGCTAAAGTAGACTGGAAGCAAAGACTTCATGGTGGGACAGTTGAAGAACAGTGGAGGACTTTCAAAGCAATTTTTCAAAGTGCTCAGCAAAAGTACATACCAGTGAAAAGGAAGGACTGCAGAAAAAGGGCTAATCAGCCATGGATGTCTAAGGAACTAAAGGGAGGCTATCAGATTGAAAGATAAGGCATACAAAGTGCCAAAGACCAGTGGGAAACTAGAAGATTGAGAAAACTTTAAAGTCAACAGAATGTCACAAAAAAAAATAAAGAAAAGTAAGGTAAATTATGAGAATAAACTAGCTCAAAATGTAAACACAGATAGCAAAAGTGTCTACAAGAATATAAGAAAAAAATTGCAAAGGTAAACATTAGTCCTTCAGAGGATGAGAAGGGGGATTTAATAATGGGAAATGAGGAAATAACTGAGGCATTGAACACGTATTTTATGTTTTTCTTCACTGTGGAGGACACGAATAACATGCCAGTAATTGATGACGAGGAGACCAAGATAGATGAGGACCTAAACATGATCATTATCACGAAAGAGGTAGTGTTGGGCAAGCTAATGGAGCTTAAGATAGACAAGTCTCCTGGCCCTGATGGAATGTATCCCAGGGTACTAAAAGGGATGACAGGAGAAATAGCAAATGTGCTTATGGTAATTTTCCAAAATTCTCTGGACTCTGGGCAGTACTAGCAGATTGGCTGTTTTCTAATGTGATGCCACTGTTTAAAAAAGGAGGTAGAGAAAAGATGGGGAATTATAGGCCAGTTAGCTTAATTTCTGTATTTGGGAAAATGTTTGAATCTGTCGTCAAGGAACAAATAGCAAGATATCTAGACAGAAATTGTCCCATTGGGCAGACATAGCATGTGTTCATGAAGGGCAGGTCATGTTTCATCAATTTGCTGGAATTCTATGAAGACATTACGAGCGCTGTGGACAATGGGACCCAGTAGATGTGCTGTATCTGGATTTCCAAAAGACATTTGACAAGGTGCCACATAAAAGGCTGCTGTATAAGATAAATGTACATGGTGCTAAGGGAAACATAATAGCATGGATCAAAGATCGGTTAACTAACAGGAAGCAAGGAGTGGGGATAAATGGGTGCTTTTCTGGTTGGTGATCAATGACAAGTGGTGTGCCTCAGGGATCAGTGTTAGGACTGCAATTGTTTATAATTTACATAGGTGATTTGGAGTTGGGGACCATATGTCATGTGTCAAAGTTTGCTGGATGACACTAAGATGAGTGATAGAGCAAAGTGCGTAGAGGACTGTAAAAGTTTGCAGAGGGGTATAGATATTTTGTGAGTGGGCGAAGGTCTGGCAGATGGAGTACAATGTTGATAAATGCGAAGTCATCCATTTTGGTAGGAATAACAGTAAAAGGGACTATTACTTGAACATTAAAAAATTGCAGCATGCTGCTGCGCAGAGGGACCTGCGTGTCCTCGTGCATGAATTGCAGGAGGTTGGCTTGCAGGTACAACAGGTAATTAAGAAGGCAAATGGAGTTTTCTCCTTCATTGCCAGAGCAATGGAGTTTAAAAGCAGGAATGTTAAGTTATAGCTATATAGGGTGCTGGTAAGGCCACACCTGGAATACTGTGTACAGTTTTAGACTCCTTACCTGAGAAGGGATGTACGGGCACTGGTGGGGGTGCAGAGGAGGTTCACTAGGTTGATTCCGGAGTTGAGAGGGTTGGCTTATGAGGAGAGACTGAGTAGATCAGGACTATACTCATTGGAATTTATAAAATGAGGGAGTATCTTATGGAAACGTATAAAATAATGAAGGGAATAGATAAGATAGAAGCAGGGAGGCTGTTTCCATTGGAGGGCGAAACTAGAACAAGGTAGCATTGCCTCAAAATTAGAGGGAGCAGATTTAGGACTGAATTGAGGAGGAACTTCTTCACCCAAAGGGTTGTGAATCTGTGGAATTACCTGCCCAGTGAAGTAGTTGAGGTTTCCTCACTGAATTTTTTAAAGATAAGATAGAAAAGTTTTTGAACAGTAAAGGATTAAGGGTTATGGTGAGAGGGTGGGTAAGTGGAGCTGAGGCCACAAAAAGATTAAACATGATCTTATTGAATGGCAGAGCGGGCTCAGAGAGCTAGGTGGCCTACTCCTGCTCTTTATGTTCTTATGTCTCTACTTCTCAGGAGGCTAAGGAAATTCAGCGTGTCCATAATGACTCTCATCAACTTTTACAGAATGCTTTCTATAGTGCATTCATCTGGATGCGTCACGGCTTGCTACGGCAACTGCTCTGCTCAGGACCGTGAGAAACTACAGTAAGTTGTGAACACAGCCCAGACCATCACGCAAACCGACCTTCCATCCAATGACTCCATCTACACTCCTCAATGCCTCGGGAATGCAGCCAACATCATCAAAGACGCCCCCCATCCTGGTTACAATCTCTTCCAACCTCTTCCGCCAGGCAGAGGATACAAAAGCTTAAACTCACGTACCAACAGATTCAAGAACAGCTTCTGCGCTGCTGTTATTTGACTTCGGAATGGACCTCTCAAATTTTAAATCTAAAGTTGATCTTGCTTTTTGTGCATCTTCTTTGCAGCTGCAACTTTGTATTCCTCGCGCTGTTCAATCACCCTATGGTCTTTGTATAGTATGATCTGCCAGTACTGCATGCAAAACAAAACTTTTCACTGTACTTAGGTACATGTGAAAATAATAAATCAAATCAAATCAAGTTTGGAGTTTAATGTCACTGAGGATGTACCGGAGACGCAAAGTATGATGGTGAGCAGATTTAGAGAGATGGTTACACAGCAAAATCAGTCAGGTAAATGAGTTACTGTCAGGAATGGTAAGAAAATTGTTCAGAAGCCTCCCGTGGTTACTCTTTTCTCAAACAGATATTCTGTTTTGTATACCGTGGAAGGGGTTAGTCTCTCAGAAGAAAATAGAAGTGGCAGTCAGATCTTGGACACTAAGAATAAACTTTATGTGAAAAGGCGATTTAAAAAAATAGTTGTTATAAAGGATTCTCCTGTCGAGTGCACAGACAGGAGATTCCGCAGCTGTGACCATAAATCCAGGATGGTATGTTGCCTTCCTGGCGTCACGATCATACAGCCATAACGTCATACCGTACAGAAACAGACCCTTGGGTCCAACTTTTTCATGCTTACCAAGTTTCCCCATGTCTGCATGAATTTCCTCCAGGTGCTCCAGTTTCCTCCCACAGTCCAAGGATGTGCAGTTTAGGTGGATTGGCCATGTTAAATTGCCCATAGGGTCCATGGGTATGCAGGCTAGGTGGGTTAACTATGGGAAATGCAGGGTTACATTAATGAGCTGCTGTCAGACTCAAGTTCATTCAATTCTCCAAATAGATTTTGCACTTAATCTAGGTGATAAATTCATCATTTGGTACCAAAATTAATTTCTAAATTACATGTCTATAAAATAAGTGTTTTAACCTGTTTGAAACCTGTTGAGGCCAGTCTTTACAATATAAACCATTGTTATTGTCAGAGTTCACACATGGCAAAAAAGACCTCACATGAAGAATGATGACCTGAGTGATATGGTATAGGATAAACAATGTCAATGGCCCATACGACAGAAAAGGTCAGCTGCTGCATAGGAAAAGAGGCAGAAATAGAGGGGCAAGAAAGTTGACTGACTAGGAATTTGTAGTTAAACCCAAGACTATACATAAGTGTCAAGGATGTCTCAAAATGGTTGAAGCATATTGCCAGAGGGGAGAGTAAGAAGCCAGAAGTTGTTGTACACATTTGTTAGAATGCTATAGTTAGGGAAAGGGTTAATGTCTTATACAGTGAATACAAGAGGTTAAATAGAATGTTAAAAAGCAGAACCTCAAGGGTAGTAATTTCTGGTTTACTCCCGGGTGCCATGTTCTATTGAGTGTCACAGTATTTTTATGGTGTGGAAGCAGGCCATTTGGTCCATCAAGTCCATACCAACCCTCCGAAGAGCATTTCACCCAGACCCAGTTCATTAATGTAACCCTGAATTTCCCATGGCTAACCGACCTGGCTTGCACATGTACGGACACTATGGGCAATTTAGCATGACCAGTCCATGTAAGCTGCACATCTTTGGGCTGTGGGAGGAAGCCAGGGCACCTAGAGGAAACACACGCTGACATGGGGAGAATGTGCAAACTCCACATAGAGTTTCCACTCTCAAGTGTGAAATCGAACCTGGGCCCTGGTGCTGTGAGGCATCAATGCTAACCACAGAGCCACCGAGCCATCCCAAGTAGAAATAAAAACATAGGGCAGACAAATCAATGGCTGAAGAGATGGTGTACTGGGCAAGGATGCAGATTTTATGGATCATTGGGATCTCCTCTGGGGCAGAAAGGCCTGTTCAAGAAGAATGTGTTTCACCTGAACTGGAAAGAGACCAGTATCCTGGTAGGGAGATTTGCTAGCTCAATTTTGAGAGCCTTTAAACTAGTATGGAGGGGGATGGGGGTGCATAAGCAGCAGTGAAAATAGAAAGACAGATGGGGATGCTTTTGAATAAAAAAAAACAAGTTAATTAGAAAAGGCAGACAAGAGCAAGTCAGAGAATGAGGTAACTTTGAAGAATTAAATTACATTTATTTCAATCCAAAAGTCCTTACAGGTAAGGCTTATGAACTCAGGACACATATGGGAACATGGGTTTGGGATATCATAGCTGTTACAGAAACTTGCCTGAAGGAGGGCCAGGACTGGCGGCTCAGTGTTCCAGGGTTCAGATGCTATGGGAAGAATAGAAAGGGAGGCAAGAGAGGAGGGGGAGTGATGTTTTTGATTGAGGAAAACATTATGCTATGCTTATGGAGGATATTTCTGTTGAATCATCCAGTGAAGTTATAATTTCAAGAATTTTAAAAAACGAAAGGAGTGATCACCTTGATGGGATTGTACTATAGAAGGAAATTGGGGAGCAAATATGTAGAGAGATTGCAGATATATGTAAGAATACGAGGGTTTTAATCATTGACAGAGACTGCCATAATGTTAAGGTCTTGGTTGGTAAGGAATTTGTTAAATGTGTTCAAGATAATTTTCTTTATCAATACGCTAATGTACCTACTAGAGAAGGAGCAAATCATGATGTTCGCTTGGAGAATAAGGCAAGGCAAGTGACTGAGGTGTTAGTAGAGGATCACTTTGGGATTAGTGATCATAATTCTATTCCTTTTAAAATAGTTATGGAAAAAGATAGGCATTCCCAAAACATTAAATTTTTTTGATTGGAGTAAGGCAATTTTTAATGGTGTGAGATGGGAACTTTCAATGTTGATTGGATTTGACTGTTCACAGGTGAAGGGATGACTGACAAGTGGGAGGCTTTCAAAGTGTGATAATGAGAGTTCAGAGTCATTACGTTCCTGTTAGAGTGAAGGGTAAGGCTGGTAATAGTAAACAACAATGGATGAATGAAGATATTGAGATTCTGGTCAAGAAAAAAAGTCATATATTAGATATAGATAACTGGGCTTAAGTGAAAAAGTATAAGGGGTGCAGGGGCATTCTTAAGAGGGATATCAGCAGGGCAAAGAGGGGATATGAAATAGCCTTGGCAGATAAGGTTAAAGACAAACCAAAGAGATTCTACAAGTACATTAAGAGCAAAAGAGCAACTAGGCAATCAATGGGGCGCCTTAAAGATCTGTGAGGTTAGCTATGTGTTGAACGTCAGGAGATGGGAGAGATAATAAATGAATATTTTACATCAGTTTTTTTTACTGTGGAGAAAGAACTTGAGGTTGAAGAACTCGTGAAAATAAATATAGATGTTTTGAAACCGGTTCACTTTACAGTAGAAGCAGCACTGGAGATCTGAGAAAAAATAAAGCTGGATAAATCTCTGGGATCTAATCGAGTGTTTCCCTGGATATTGTGGGAAGTTAGGGAAGAATTTGCAGGGTCCAGAGCAGAGATATTCATATAACTATAACCACAAGTGAGGTGCCAGAGGACTGGAGGGTGGCTAATGTTTAAGAATTTATTTAAGAAAGGCTGTAAGGAGAAACTGGGAACTATAGACCTATGAGTCTGACATTGGTGGTGGATAAATTGTTGGGGGTGATCCTGAAAAATAGGATTTGCATGCATTTGGAGAGGCAAGGACTGATTAAGGATAATCAGCATGGCTTTGTATATGTGAAATCACACTGGACAAACTTGACTGAGTTTTTTGAGGAAGTAGCCAAAAAGATTGATGAGCGCAAAGCATTAGACATTGTTTACATGGACTGTAGTGAAGCCTTTGACAAGGTTGCGCAAGGTAGACTAATTAGTAAAGTTAGATCACACGGGATTCAGGGTGAGCTTGCCAGCTGGATACAAAATTGTCTTGATGGTAGGAGACACAGAGGGGTGATGGAAGGTTGTTTCTTTTCCCTGGAAGCCTGTGACCAGTGAGGTCAGTGCGGGATCCACTTTTGTTTGTCATTTACATGAACAATTTGATTCAGAATTTAGGAGACATGGGTAGTAAGTTTGCGACGACACCAAAATTGGTGATGTAGTGGACAGTGAAAAAGGTTATCTAAGATTGCAAAGAGATTTTGATCAATTGGGTCAATGGGCTGAGGAATTGCAGATGGAGTTTAATTTGGATAAATGCGAGGTATTGCATTTTGGTAAAACAAACAAGGAAAGGACTTATACAATTAATGATAGGGCCCTAGGTAATGTTGTAAAACAGAGAGACCTACTGATTGAGGCACATAATTCTTTGAAATTGCATCACATGTAGATACGGTGATTAAGAAGGCATTTAGCACTCTTGCCTTCATTGCTCAGACCTTTCAGTATAGGATTTGGGAAGTCATGTTGAGGTTGCACAAGACATTGCTTGGGCCTCTTCTGTTGTATTGTGTACAGTTCTGGCTGCCCTTTTATAGGAAGGATATTATTAAGATGGAAAGGGTTCAAAAGGTATTTACCAGGATATTTCTGATGAAGGGTTTAGGCCCGAAACGTCAAGTTTTCCTGCTCCTGTGATGCTGCTTGACCTGCTGTGTTCATCCAGCCCCATGCCTGTTTACCAGGATGTTGCCAGGAATGGAAGGTTTGAGTTATAAAGATAGGCTGGGACATTTTTCACTGGAATGTTCAAGGTTGAGGGCTGACCTCCTTGAGGTTTCTAAAATCATAAGGTGAATCGCAAAGGTCTTTACCTGAGGGTAGGGGAGTTCAAAACTAGGGGGCATATTTATCAGGTGAGAAGAGAAAAAGTTGAAAAGGACATGAGGGGCAAGGTTTTACACAGACAGTTAGTTCAGAAGTGGAATGAACCACCAGAGAAGACGATGGATGCTGGTACAGTTAAAACATTTAAAAGACATTTAGATGAATACATGAATGGTTTGGAAGGATACAGGCCAAACACAAGCGAGTGGGACTAGTTTGGTTTGGAACATGGTTGGTATGGACTAGTTGGAACGAAAGATTTGTTTCCATGCTGTATGACTCTTTAACACGATATCCCTTTGGTCCATATGCCTTAATAGCTGTACTTAACAAAAAAATATCCACCTCCGATTCAAAATTAACAACAATTATGATCTATTTTTGGAAGAGTTCCAAACCATCTTAACATCTTGCCTGAACAGTCTGGCATTCAAAACTACATAATAGGCCTCACAAAGAACAAAGGACAATGCAGCACAGGAACAGGCCCTTCGGCCCTCTAAGCCTGCACCAATACATTTTACCCTTCCATATTAGAGTGTCTTCGTTTACAGGATCCATATCCCTCTGTTCCCTTCCTATTCATGTATTCATCCAGGTGCATCTGGAAAGCTGCTATTGTGTCTGCTTCCACTACCTCCTCTGGCAGCACGTTCCAGGCACTCAGCACCCTTTGTGTGAAAAATTTGCCTCACACATCTCTTTTAAACTTTCCCCCTTGTACCTTGAACCTGTGTCCCTTAGTAATTGGCCCCTCCACCCTGGGAAAAAACCTCATACTTTCCACTCTATCAATGCCATCCACAATCTTATAAACTGCTATCAGGTCACCTCTCAACTTCCTGCATTTCAGTGAAAACATGCCCAGTCTATCCAACCTTTCTTCATAGCCAATATCCCCCACATCAGGCAACATCCTGGTAAACCTTTTCTGTACCCTGTCCAAAGCATCCACATCGTTCTGGTAGTGCAGTAACCAGAACTGTACACAGTCGCTTGAGCAGATTTGTAGCTCGGGTTGTGGATGCTGTGTTTGGTTCACTCACCGAGTTGGTTTGTTAGTTCGCAGACATTTCATTACCCTGCTGGGTAACATCATTAGTGCAGCCTCCGATGAAGCGCTGTTGTTTTTTCCCGTTTGGTATTTGCCCCCAAAGTTTAAATATCAGTTGGGAAAACACAACAACGCTTCATCAGAAGCTGCACTAATGATGTTACCTAGCAGGGTAATGAAATGTCTGCGAACTAACAAACCAGCTCAGCGAGCAAACCAAACACAGCACTATACACAATATTCCAAGTGTGGCGTGACTAAAGTGCTATAAAGCTACAGCATAACTTGTCAATCTTTATACTCAATGTCCCTTCCAATGAAGGCAAGCACGCCATAAGCCTTTTTTACTACCTTATCCACCTGTGCTCACACTTTCTGTGATCTGTGGACCTGCACACCCAGTTCCCTCTGTGTATCAATACTGCTAAGAGTTCTGCCATTCACTGTAAATATTCCACCTGTACTTGACCTTCCAAAATACAGCACCTCACATTTGGCTGGGGTAAACTTCATTTGCCATTCTTCTGCCCATGCTGCCAACTGACATATATCCTGCTCTATCCGCTGACAATCCTCCTCACCATCCACAACTCCACAACTCTTTGTATCATCTGCACACTCACTTATTAGCCCAGCTATGTTTTCCTCCAAATCATTTATGCAGACCACCAACAGCAGAGGTCCCAGCACTCATCCCTGTGGAACACCACTAGTCACAATACATCTAAACAGGCAATAGTCTCAACAATATGCAAATGTTTCAGTCATTTGAGTGAACACCTTCTGTCCCTCCATCTTATCAACTGACAATATAGTTTGCTCATTGATTTTCCTCTTTAATTTAATGGTCCTGAGCTGGTTGTGGTGGTCTCATCATTAGGGTAGCTGAGCCAACCCACCACAAGCTAATGATTGCAACTTAAACTTTTGCAGGGTTCACTAATACAAACATTCAACCTGAAATTCCATCAGAAAGTGTATTTCATTTGGGTAGATCTATAATTTCCCTCATGAGCTGTTGCATTAAAATAGGCCAGCCTGCTGTGATGAACGAAATTATTCCCTGATATTTTAAATATAATGAAACGATGTGAGTGTTCAGTCCATGTCATATTCTTTTTTCTCAGAACTGATTTAATTGTCAAATAATTAAGCAGAATTAGACTTAAATTACACATTTTGATGCAATTATCTTCACAAGATTGCAGCTTGAACTGTGGTTATAAAGCTACAGAGGTGGCCTAGTAATTTAAAGTCCCAGGCTATTGTGCTGGGTTCAGCAGCTAACTTTGATTAAAAAATCTGGAATTTAAAGCCAGTTTCAGTAAGCCCAGACATGAAAAAGTTGTAGCTGAAGGTCCCCTCAGAATTCATGGGAAATACAGGATGGCTCAATGCCATTTTTTCCAGATAAGGAAGGTGCAGTGTAAGCTCAGAATAAGGATGCCCTGGGACTTTGTCATGGATCTACCACCAGCTGCTGGTGTCGCTGCTCATCCGATCCTGGTGGTGGTCAAGCTAAGAGCTGCAGTGAACTTTTAAGCATATGCTTCCCTTCCAAGATACGACATGGGGACCTGCGTGGGATTTCCCAATCTTTGACCCAGAAATGAATCCAGACTGTTACTGATGCACTGCTTCATTCCAGTACCCCTATGATAATGTCAGTGTTATAGCCTGGGCAGTAGGAATTGACAACATAGCTGGCTTCTTCCGGGTACAGTGTGCTACAGACTGTATACATGTCCATTTGAGAGGGCCTTAACATAAATAGGAAAGGTCACATTAATACAAAAGGGTTCCATCAATGTGCAAGTGATCTGTGATCATTGGTGCCACCTCGTGTAAGCTTGCACCAGGTACCCTGGGAACTGTGATAACGCCCATGTCCTTCAGATTGCTCATATTCCTGCTGCATTTGAGGGGACAGATACCTTACAAGAGTGGTTCCTGGTGGACAAGGCTTACCCACTGTGACCATGGCTAATGGCTCCATTGTATTGACTGGACGCATGGGGCTTCACACTGTACTCCTGACAGAGCATACCACATAATCCTAGCACGTTGTATTCTATGCGAATGGGGCTGGCAAGCAAGGTTTAATGGATGCTGCGAAACTAGAAGCGTGGAAGCCATCATCCAAGGAGCAGGTGGTACGGGTGCTACAAGCCAAGCAGAACTTAATTAATGGCCGGTCCCAGTAGATGACATCTGGCTGCAGTGATCACTGATTGCATGTTGAAAACCAACAGTTCTACAGCTAATCTATTTTTTTTTAAATTAATTCATCAAATATGGGTGTCACTGGCTGGACCAGCAGTTATTGTCCATCTCTAACTGTTAGGAGCCAACCACAATGTTGTGGGTCTGGAGTCACATGTGGATCAGAGTAGGTAAAGATGGCAGATTTCCTTCCCTAAAAGACGCTATGAATCAGGTGTGTTTCTCGAGGCAATTGGCAAAGGTTTCATGGTCATCATTATACTCTTTTACTGAATTTAAATTCCCACATCTGCCATGGCAGCGTTCAAACCCAGGACCCCAGAACATTACCCATCTCTCTGGATTCATAGGCTACTGATAATACCACGAGGCCATCGCATACCCCAGTTTGTATTGTGAGAGGCCAATGCAGCTTTGTACTTGTTTTGAGTCTGTGTGCTTTTAATGTTGATGAATGTTTGGAACCATTTAAAGCTGTGTGTAATGCTCCCACATTAAACAATGATAAGACACAGGGTTACATTGGGCACTGGGGAAGTGTAGCACTGACTTAGGGAGAGTTTTAAAATTGAATTTGGGTAAGGCTAGGCATGCAGTGTGGACCCCTAGAGCTTAAACATCAACTGGGATTGGGATGTGCTGTTATATGTACAAGACAGTGTCAGTCATGCCACCTGTGGATTGCAAGAAACTTTAAGTTTGTCGCTGCTGTGCCACTACAGAGAGTTGAATGGCTGCTAACAACTGAGTGGGTGGGATTCCAACATGGTGTCAATACCAGGGATCCTGGGATATCCTGGCAGTGGCATGTGCTTCCACCCACAGCCAATGGGAGAATCAGGCTAGTATCAGATGAGACGGATGCCACAGGGATGTGGTACCTAGTTAATGACACAAATTTGGATCAATAGTGCAAGCAAACTAGCTAGGCCTCGTGGACAGAAAACTTCCATGAATGACAAAGTTGGTACTTAGCTGATTTCTGGACAAATTCAGCCCTTGCTTTCAATTCCAGAATTGTCAATTTTGAATCCCACCAGCTCTGTGGTGGGGGTGTGGGACGGGGTGGTGGGGGGTGTTGGTGAATGGGATTTTAACCTACACACGCAGATTATTATCTTAAACCTCTGGATTACTGGTCCAGTAAGATTGCCACTATGCTACCACCTCCCCCCTTCCATCCTCACTCACACCCCGGTAAAAATTTCTGTTGATTCTGAATCGGCATTCCCAAATGCTGAGACTTGGTGTCTTCTATTTAAACAGGGATGGTTCTACTCTGTTCTTTCAGCTTCAGAGTTGGAGTGGTGTTTTTCTTCAAACTCCAGATCAATAGATCCTCTACAGTAATTAAATACAGATCTTCTTTTGTAGATGCATCATTCATTTTTAACAAAATCAATGATTTATTTTAAGACAAACGAATATGCACACAATGCTTTAATCATTTTTATCTAACGCAAAATGCTTCCGGAATTACAATGCGACAATTCCCAGTTGCCATCACCAGAAAAGTCCACAATGGGCTGAATCTTTTGTTGTTTTGTTTAAGTATGAGTTGTGATGAGTTTTTTTGGAGAGAATTTCATTGTGAGGCCTATCCAGGCATTTCACTATTACCAAACATGTCTCCTCAACCACTTATCCCACTGCAATGGTATCCCTCATTTACGTTTGTATCTCCACCCCAGCATGTGGAGTTCAACTGACCTCTCACTGGGTATTTGCAGAAAAATTGGCCTCTCTGTGCCATTTTTGAAGGCAGCAGAATTTAGCAGTGGCACTCCAAAGGCTGCCCTGCTCGGCCAAAGATGGAAACTGAGCATGTTGGAGAAGGGCAAAATGGTGCCATGATTCTCTAACAGACACCTTGGGGTCCTGATCAAGAGGGTGGTGCAGGGGAGAGGGCTCCTCTTCCTGGAGGACTGGCGCACCAGACCCTGGCAACCTGGATAGAAGTTGCCAGCCAATCAGTACCATTCCAATGGTGTGGCAAAATGGCAAGCATTGCTGTAAGAAAGTCAGCAATTTTCTCTGTTCCACCAAGGTGAATGCTATACTCTTTCTCTCTACCACTTACTCAATTGACCTCTCTTGTTACACCCACTACCCACCAAGCGCTCGTGCTTTCTAATCTCAATAGTGCCTACAACATTTTCCCACACTAACTCCCACTGCACTGACCACCCACCCTCCAATCCACCCCAACAAATCAGACATAGACACCAAGCCTTAATAGGTTTGGGAGCACAATCTGGTGAGCACCTCACTGTGATTCCTCTATAGCTGGCTAAAGAAGGAATGCCCCAGTTAGCTAGCACTGGAAGGACTGCCCTAGACCAGGCACCTTCCCAGTCCCAGGCAGGAGAGCAACGTCGGCAATCAGAGACTTTATCCACAAGCACAGGGGGGTACTGGAGCAACAGATGAGGGTGATGCAATGGCCTGCATCGCCCAGAAGCTGCAGCAGTGTAGTGAGTCACGCTTTCATCTGGTTGACTCCAAGGACAAGTTTGTGATGGCCGTTAAGCGTCAAGTCCAGCACCCTCAGGGTCTGCTGGAGACACATCTGAACTGCATTCCACAGCCCCCCCCACCCCACGACCTCCGCCCCACACCCCAGCCACACTGATCCTCAGCACTGAAGGCATGGCAATAGGGGAATAGAGAGCCAGCCAGCCCTCTGTGAGCCCCTTTCCCACAAGGAAACATGATGATACTAGCCGGAGGAGGAACTGTGTGGAAACTCCTTCGAAGCCACCTCTCAGGACACTCCACATCCATCCAGCCTGCCCCTCTGCAACCCTTGGAGGTCGTAGATGATAATCGACTTACCTCGGGCAAGAAGATCCACAGCAGGTCTGAGATGTCTAGACATAAATATGCCACAGGTTTCTCGTCCAACTGTCCAGAGCCGACAGACTGCTCTACCCAGCAAGTTCCCTGCAACCCAGCTGTAGGGTTAGATGTAGGGGAAAGGAGAGAAAGCAGAAAATCAAATGACTGCACTTTGGTGGCATGGCTGACAGGGCACTGCAAATTATGTCATCTTTGATAAATTTGATCTCTCTGTAACCCTGAAAGATACAGTGTCAGCAGGATGGTTAACCTCATGGTCGCACAGTATGTACTACGGATCAATGTGTGTATCAGCATCTGGAAACCAGGTGGCAAGGCATCCTGCTGACACTTTTGCCCCTCATCCTTTAACATCTGGATTCTTTCCTTGGCATCTGTGTCCAAAAGTGTTGATTAAATGAAGATGTCTGTGATGTCTGGAGCTGGGACCTGCATCGCCAACAAGGAACCAACACAGATACGTGGGCCAGAGATTAGGGATCTCACAGGTCTTTATCCTGTACAGTGCATGGGTCTGCATGCAATGTTGGGTCAAACATTCTGGGGAGTGAATCATGGAATTGAGCAGGTAGGGTGAAGCTTATATCTCCTGCATCATTTCCATTAGGCATAGGATTGCTCAGCATGGTCTCTGTGCATCCTGACCAGCCTTATCCAATCTGTTAAGTGGAACATGGTTCTTCTAAAGTGAATCAATATATAGAACACATTGATTCTAAGTAGTCACATTTACTAAGAGTTGATAATTCCCATCCCTGCTTCAGTTGCAATACGGAGCATTAGCTTTGCATTAACTAATTAGGATTAATTTTAATGCAAACTGAGAATATTAATCCCAGGAAGAAGATGCTGCCAATAGAAAGGAACTTATTTTTTAAGTACTAAAGGTTATCCTTTTATTCATGAATCATTTCCACAACCCACCCCATCATGCACAGTTTGTCTCAGAAGCATTTTCAAAGTAAATACTTTATGGTGGCATATTTGCAACTAGTCCCTTGTAGCTTGAAAAAGATACTTTTATTTTTCCTTCATGATAATGGCCATTATGACAAAGATGCAGGATGAACACTGGAAAAGGAAACTTAACCATTTCCATGAATCACTACAAATGTTCTAAGTATAGTCCAAAGACAAGTTTCTCCTATTTGGAAAGCTGATCACAACAACAAACCTGAAGGATATAAATTTTAAGGGTAATTAATTGTGATGTTAATGATAGTGGTCTAGTAATCCATTGTTTAATCAGAGATTGATTAAATCTGTGGGTCAGTTTATTTATAACAATAAAACATATCATAAGTTATGAAGCAGATACAACAGAAAACTAATTGATTTTAGTCTAAGCACCTTGCAAACCCACAGCAAATTAAATGGTAGGAAGAGTCACAACATTGCACGCACACAGCACAAGAAGACCTAAAATATGAGCTCTCTTAAAGGAAAGAAATATGAACAGCATTAAACAGCCTTGTTTGGTAGAGTTGGCCTCTCTTCAATCTCAGTGCAATGTAAAATGCTATATTGCCCAGGTAGACCTGATGTTAATGTAAATTGAAGAGTGGTTCTGAAATCACCATAGGGGGAATATTTTCTTCATGTGCAAAGTCAAAGGATATTCATTTTATTAAACTGTTAAGGTAACTAAGAGCAGTTTAATTAAATGTGATGTTTCAGTTGTGCATAGAGAAAAATATACACTCAAGTTACCACAGAACAATTGAATTAAAACAAGTGCTGCTTTTGAGATCAACATACAAGCCATGCCTGTGCAGTCTACATCTAAATTTATTTCATAGATTGACCCATTAGATCTCAAAACATCTTTTAATTTCTCATGCAGACATGTAAGAAGGAAGATTAGATCTTCATAAGGCAGACTAAAGTTTTCAAACAGTATGAACAGTGATCGTCAGTGCAATTTTCCAATGCATGTATTAGTAACTACATGATACCCTCTATTGAGCAAACAGGTATGCATTGCAAGGACCATCTTTATTTCTTACAAATATTCTTTGTGAATTCTAATGTATCTTCCCCCATCAGGTTTAATGGACAGGTACATTCCAGAATCTGTTGAAGTTTAATATTATTTTCTGAAGGCAAAAATATATACCTGCATATGATGAAAATGCAGTAGTTATAATGAGTAATTCTGGACTTGAAATGCATGGCAATTTCACGAAGATATAAGCCAACATATGTATGTAAGAGCTTTTCTTCTCGTCCCTACACTGAAGATTTGAAATTGGTGACTTTACCAGAATGAAAATAAAAATATATGTAGGGTGTAGAGAATCAGGCAAGACTGTCAGCTGTATAATTTCCTGATTCCTTCAGCCACCCAGCTGAAGATTCAGTTTCTTAACCCATATAAAAATGCTTTGAAATAAAATTTACATTGCCATAAGGCTTTTCCCTATTAAACTTTGATCTTGTATGTTTTAAGTAGCTCGCTATAACAATCCACAAGAGATTGGGTAGAGCTGTATGTAGAAATTATCAGTAGTATGTATCACAACCTAGACAATTGTGGGTCCAGTGTTTAGAAAGTGAGTGCTGGGACACATAATCCTGTTGCAGTGTTAATCTGCTTCTTAGTATTGTGTTTACTGTTTATTCAGTCCAACAATGTAGCATATAGTTTGCAAAGTCATTGAATACAGGTCACGAAGCACATATTTTCTGGAACAGTTATAGAATGATTATGACCTTTGGCTCATCTCATTCTCCCTGTGCACTGGATTTTTATGTTCACAGGAACCTCCTTGTATTTCATGTGAGTGCCAGCTTTATGCCTCATCCCTAGTTGTTAAATATCAACTGTGAATACTGCTGCATTTGCCAGTGCATTTGATATATTGGCAGGGTCAGAGTCTTGTTCACCGCAGTTAAAGGGAAATCCTTTTCCAGGGCATATCAGGGTAACGAGACATTACCATCTACAGTGACCATTGACCACTTGAGTAGGTATAGCAGCACAGACACAGGGCAGCGGTGTTCGGAGGCAAGTTTGGGTTCCTGGTGGCATCTGCGTCCAATGCAGATTCATGAAGGCGGTGACAAGTTTGGGCCCAGTCCAAGACCTTGTGGCATCAGCAGTGGCTGCATCATCAAGGGTGGAGGCCTGAAACAGACTCATGCCAGAGTTTGAGTCAGTGTAGTATCCATTGGCATTGGTGGCATCTGCATTGTCAAGGTCCAACAAGGACTCATAGTGGCGAGGGCATCGGTAGAGGTCACAAAGAGTGGCTTTTTTCATTTCAATGGTGGCGGTGTGGTGAAAGGGGCCCATACCTGGCCACCAGGTCCATGGCCCTCGGCACAGCACTTAAAAAGAAGGACTATGAAGTTGAACACTTTTTCTTTATTTTTAAAATTTTTCAACCTTTGTAATTTACGTTTTGGTTTCGTTTTTATGTGTTTTAAGATGCTGCTGGAGAGTGCTGACATTATACAGCACTTTTCACTGTATTTTGTAACAAAATACACGTGACAAATAAATCAAATCATAGGTTTAATTGTCCAGGCTCCTCATTAATATACCATACATTTGTGTTGGTCTTGTTGCCTGTGAAATATTATGTACAGGCCCTTCAACCAGTTTGCTACTCATAAAATGTGTTTATCCTGATTCTCTTACCATGTGAGACAAAAAAGCACTGTGGTTCAAACTTACTGAAATGATTCTTTCTTAAATTAACTTTTTCCAAACTTGGCTGATTACCTAATCCAGTTCACTGAGCCCCAATCTATAGGATACTCAGGGTCTTCTCGGTATTAGGGTGGATCTCACACAAAGTCTTCACTGGCCACCTGGTGTCCCTCCATGTACCACCTTTTCTCAGACCTTCTGGAATGTTCTCTGACTTTAGCCAATGGGGTCACAGTGCAGGGGTCACAGCGCCCAATGAGGTTAGGCCAGGTCACCCTCGGTATACCCATCCCCCTTCCAAATTATGATTACTTAATAGTCTGAGAGTGTGGAGCTTTTAATCAGTTAAAATGATAGACAAGTCCTGATTGCATCATTGGAATACACCCACACCGTTGTACACACACAGACAGACATCTCCCCGCCTTCCCGACAGCCTTGCAAATTTCCAGACACATTAATATGGTATGACTTGGAAATGCAACATGATCTGCTTCAATGTTAATCCCAACTTGTGCAATCTTCTAACTGGCTGCGTTAAGAATGTTAAAATTAACACTTAACATTTGTTTTCTAATATCTACCATTGGAACTGATCTTTCATATAGTATTGCTGGACATGTCCCAGAAATTATAATATTATTTAAACCATAATTAATGTAGGATATCTGAAATATAGATCCCAATGATTCCAGAATTTCTGAATTTTTTGCTTAGGAACGTGTGCATCGTCTTCTATTGTTCGTCCGTCTCTTCTCCAACAATATAAATCTCTATGGACTGTTATGAAATACTCTTTTCTCTCCAAAGACATTTCCATATTAAAAGAATCGTTGCAGTCAGGTGTATGATTTTGGAATATTTGTAGAATGGAAGTTTCTCAAGTGAGATTCAACCAAAACTTGATTGAAGATTTAAATAACTAACTTGTTCTGGCATATAAACGTGTTATAAACATGCTGAAGAAGGGTCCCGACCCAAAACATCATGGCGTGCAGGAGGCAGAAAGGGGGAATTCCATAGAATCCCAACAATGTGGAAGCAGGCCATTTGGCCAATTGAGTCCACACCGACCCTTCAATGAGCATCCCACCCAGACCCATCGCCCTACCCTATCCCTGTTACTGCATTCCCCACAGCTAATCTACCTAACTTATACATCCCTGGACACTATGGGCAATTTAGCATGGCCAACCTACCTAACCTGCACATCTTTAGACTGTGGGAGGAAACCGGAGTACCCAGAGGAAACCCACACAGACACGGGGAAAATGTGCAAACTCCACACAGACAGTCACCCAAGTGTGGAATCGAACACAAGTCCCTGGCATTGGGAGGCAGCAGTGCTAGCCACTGAGCCACCTTGCCATCCACAATTCTTTGAGGAGGGAGGAAAAGAGGGAACTCCTACAGAAGGTCCTTCCCAGAGAACACGACTCCTATGTAGGCCCTCGTCCTTGTCTCAAGGCCACTGTCAACCTAACATTCCACATAGATACGAGTAGACGATGTCAGTAAAAATTGCAGATTGTCCTTCATGGATGCAGCAGAGAGGTTACAGCAGCTCTGTTTATGATGACAGGTTTATTTTTCCCTTCACAAGGTGTAAAGAGCAGAATCAGAGCATAGGTAATTTTCTCACAATAGCTTGTTTCTTGATGGTGCAGGCTTCTACCAGTGACTACACATAGCTCTGTGGCCTCCCATCCCTGCTATCTCCTTCCCCCAATCTAAATGAGTAGTTTAAGTGGCTGGAGATGGTTTCCCAGTGGCAGACTGGAAGGCTAGTGTTCTAGATAAGCCCAGGAGCTTGAGGAGCTCCCTTTACCTAGCTGTATAAAAACACACAGCTATATAGCTGTGCTGTAATGGAGTAACATCATGTCACTCTCACCTCTGCAATAATGGGATGGGGTAGGATATGGGAATCACAGTAAATGACAATGCATCACCACCCTGCTGCCCCAACTCCCATACGCCAAGATCTTGAGACTGCATTGGAAATACACAGAGACACCAGTCACAGAGGGAAAGGTCTGCCCTAAGGCCCCCAGCTTCAATTGCAAGACATCCAGCTCACTCATCGCCCTGCCATGGTCACTGATCAATAATGTTTTTCCTTAATGTATGAAGTATCTTCCAAACCATACCCATTCACATCGCTGACACCTCCTCCAGCTGTACACCTCTCAGAGAGCTCCACATTCCTCCAGTAATTACCAAGTGCCTTCTCCAGAAATCTGTCAGATTAGTTTTTATGTTGTGTGAGAATAGTGGGTTTACTTTCCTTTTGCGGGTATTGAGCTTTGATGTTCTTCTGTTAAAAATACATTGGCAGCTTCTTGTGTGTGTTTAGTGACTGACCATCATGGTAAACAAATTGTAAAAAAAAAATTCCTATAGTTTATCAAGCCAGCTTTCAACTAGAATCTTTTTCTAGCCCTATTTACTTCCCACCACCATCTTCGTAATGCCTACTGCTTTGACTAAGCTTTGGATCACTCCTACTTTGGCTGGGTATCAAATGTTTTGTCTGATTACATTTCTGTGAATTACTCTAGGATTTACTGATACAGTTAGGGTAAGGACAGCATAGCTCCAGAGAACTGCTCTGTTACCAGCGAGAGACAACTGGTCGTGGGGTATAAAGCAAGGGGGTGGGCTTGAAAATACAGCACCTTCATGACCACCTCAGCCAGTACAGGAAATGAACCCACACTGTTGGCACCATGCTGCATCGCAAATCAGCTGTCCAGCTAACTGAACTAACCAACACCCAATCAAGACGCTTGACAAATGTAGCTTGTTGTTTAGAATAGAACATCTTTTACTGTCACATGTACTCAAGTACAGATATGCAGGAGTACAGTGAAAAGTTTTACAGTGTCACCACTTATGGCACCATCTTAGGTAAAAGTACCTAGATACAAATGTTAGATACAAAAGAGGAATAAAGAGAAAAACAGTTGCATTACTTTTACATTACAGTTTAAAGAATAAGCTAAAAATAAGACATAGTTAAAGGATTGATATTCCAGTCAAATAAAAGCGATTCAGATAAGCATTACATGACAACAGCTCAGTACAGGGGTTTCCACATGAGGTTGGCCACCTGCGCCAGGGCCCAATCCAACAACTGAATTCACTTCAAGCCTCCAATCCACTCTTACCAGCTCTGAGCTCCTCCAAGGTAAGTTCCGGGACTGCTTCCCCCATGCCAGTCTCTGTCTGCGACTGGCACTATGTGCCATCCGCTGCCCCGTGTTGGTCGCTGCTCCGGGGCCCTCCGTGCTGGGCCCTGCTCTCGCCTCCAGGTCTTGCCAGTTCTCCGTTCCCTAATGCGGGAATGGGAAATAAAAAAGAGAGAGATAAAAAAAGAGAAAGAACAGGCTGAGCAGAGGAGCTCTGGCTGGAGCATCTTACTCTGCCGCACCATCTCGCCAGAAGTTGCTG
>JAHRHZ010000069.1:6644499-6774499 GCA_024137785.1 Ginglymostoma cirratum | reverse complement strand
AACACAGCAGGTCAAGCAGCATCATAGGAGCAGGAAAACTTGACGTTTCGGGCCTAAACCCTTCATCAGAAATGGGGCAGGGGAAGAGGGTTCTGAAATAAATAGGGAGAGAGGGGGAGGTGGATAGAGGATGGATAGAGGAGAGGATAGGTGGAGAGGAGGCAGACAAGTCGAAGAGGCAGGGATGGAGCCAGTAAAGGTGAGTGTAGGTAGGGGGGTAGGGAGGAGATAGGTCAGTCCAGGGAGGACGGACAGGTCAAGGGGGCGGGATGATGTTAGTAGATAGGAGATGGGGGTGTGGCTTGAGGTGAGAGGAAAAACAGGTTAGGGAGGTGGAGATGAGCTGGGCTGGTTTTGGGATGTGGTTGGGGGAGGGGAGATTTTGAAGCTTGTGAAATCCACATTGATGCCATTGGGCTGCAGGGTTCCCAGGCTGAATATGATTTGCTGTTCCTGCAGCCTTCGGGTGGCATCACTGTGGCATTGCAGGAGGCCCAGGATGGACATGTCATCTGAGGAATGGGAGGGGGAGTTGAAATGGTTCGCGACTGGGAGGTGCAGTTGTTTGTTGCGAACTGAGCGCAGGTGTTCTGCAAAGCGGTCCCCAAGCCTCCGCTTGGTTTCCCCGATGTAGAGGAAGCCACAACGGATACAGCGGATGCAGTATCTAACTTGTCTGCCTCCTCTCCACCTATCCTCTCCTCTATCCATCCTCTATCCACCTCCCCCTCTCTCCCTATTTATTTCAGAACCCTCTTCCCCTCCCCCATTTCTGATGAAGGGTTTAGGCCCGAAACGCCAAGTTTTCCTGCTCCTATGATGCTGCTTGACCTGCTGTGTTCATCCAGCCCCATGCTTGTTATCTCGGATTCTCCAGCATCTGCAGTACCTTTTATCTCAGAAAACAAACAGCATTGGAGACAGAAAAATACCAAGGGTGATTAAGCACAATACTGAGCCATTATGAAGCTTTGGTTAGCTTTTATTTTATATCTAGTTCTGCTCACCACGCTTTAGAGACGATGTAAGGGTCTTTGAGCGGCTACAGAAGAAATCTACCAGAATGGCTCCACGAATGGGGGTTTTAGCTGGGTGGAGGAGGTAGAAATTGTTTTGTTCTTGAAGCAAAGTAAATTGAGGAAGAAATTTACAGAGATTTACAACATTATGGCAGTTTTGTTTGTGGTAGACAAGGGAAAATGTTTCCTATTATCTGATAGAAACTGAAAGAACTGCGGATTCTGTAAATCAGGAAGAAGAACAGAAGTTGCTGGAAAAGCTCAGCAGGCCTGGCAGCAACTGTGAAGAAAAAATCAGAGTTAATGTTTCGGGTCCGGTGACCCTTCTTCAGGGCTCTGAGGAAGGGTCACCGGACCTGAAAGGTTAACTCCTATTATCTGATGTTTCAAATCCCTGGAATACAGATGTAAGGTGTTTTGGCAAGAGCTGGAAGGGGGAAATGTGGAAGATATGTTTTTAGTATTGAGGAATTGTAATGACAATTCTTTGCATTTAGGGTGGTGGAAGTAGGAATGATCAACAATTTCAAAAGTAGTTAGGCACTTGAAAGAAATATACATGCAGGGCCATGGGGTTAAAGCAGGAGATTGGGACTCACTGTTTTGTTCCAGGGAGCTGGTGCAGATCTGATGGTAAGAATGGCCTCCTCCCTTGCTATAATTGTCTCACTGAATCTTTGCATATGAGTGAGGTTGACTCTTTCTGTTATCAGCTCCTGCCACGGGGCTGTAAAAGCTAGAGAACAGATTTTGTAATTAATCCTGTAATGTTATAACCCAGGCCTGTGGCCCTGTGAAATTCTCTCCCACAGGAAGCTGTTGGGGCCAGTTCATTCGAAATATTCAAGAGGAAGCTGGACGTGGCCCTTGCAGCTAAAGGGAGCAAGAGGTATGGAGAGAGAATGGGAGTGGGATACTGTGATTGCATGATCAGCCGCCATCATATTGAATGGTGGTGCAGGTTCGAAGGGCCAAATGGCCTACTCCCTCAACTATTTTCTATGTTTCTATAACCCAAGTCAAGCTGGACTATGTGGAAATAAAACCCACTGCATAAATGTAATTTACAACAACTTATATTTCTATGACACCTTTAATGTAACCAAATATTCCAATATATTTCATAGCACCAAATGTGATACTGAGGAGATATTAGGTCAAATGCTCAAGACCTCGGTCAAAGGGCTAAGTCTTATTGAGCAATTCAAATGAGAGATTATGACTGAGAAGAAGTGAGCTGTAAGTCAGAGCTTAGGAATTAACCAAAAGATAGAATATAAGCACCAGGAGTGAAACAATTAAAATCCAGAATGCTCAAACATCCAGGAAGAGCTCTTAAAACAGCAAGAAGGATGAAATAATTCATTTACGGCTACAGCAACAGGTAAACGTATAGCTATCCTGCTGTTTTTTGAATAGGCGATAAGAAATGAGACATTCAAAATAGTTTGGGTCTGTGACATCTGAACAGCTAGGATTGAACCTTATACTGATGTGGTAGGGTTTCAGAAGGAGAAAAGGATTTGAATATGAAAGCATTTCTTTGACATTCATGTTAAGTAACTACAGATAAGAAAAAGAAATATGTAGGATGACAATTGCTTGGTAGAGGAAGTAAAGAACATATTTACAATAGACAACTGACATTAAGAGAAAGGAAAGGCACATAATGGCCACAGAACAAAATCACTGATCTTGAGGGAAGATTTTCTTTGTCACCATGTGTAGAGATGTGGTAAATCTACTGAATATTGCTCCTGGCAGTGTCCCCAGTATAACTGCAGATATATTCAAGAAGGCCGATAATCAGGAGATCACATTGTCAATCGACCTGCAGTGTTTGGTTTACGGTAAATCTACATTTTAAATTGCGTCATTCAGCATCATTCGTCTTTAAAGTTTCCAATATAATGGGGCAGGTATGTACACTTGCTGGGATGTTTCCTTCACTGACCTCTTGCAGTGATGTCAAAGCAGCATTGTCTGACCCAATCTGCCATTTGGAGCACATGCAAGGAGAGCATTTGATTACACTCTAAACTACAGCAGGTTTTCTTAAATCTTTGAAGTATAGTTTTGTGTAAAGAATATCTCTGCCCAACATAGCATTTTTTTTTCTGAAACACAGCATTGAAACATGGATTGATTACTTTTGCTCAGTGCAGATGCACTTCCTGGCCCTATGAGCATGTTTTATTTCTGGTGCTCCATTTGACAGAGCTTATACAGTGAGTGAGGTAGAGAGGCCAGGTTAAAGTTGGCCAATGCTAGCATATCTGCTGTCAGGGAAATGGCTTTCCTCAGTATTCTGACATGTTTGACTGATAAACATGTGAATAGTACAGGTACTTACTGTGGTGATTAGAACGAGGTTCGGAAGGTCGGCATCATAGACTATGAGTCAAAAACAAAAAGATGGAGAGAAAGCAAGCTAACGTGTCGAGTCTGGATGACTCTTCATCAGAGCTCTGACGAAGAGTCATCTAGACTCAATACATCAGCTTGCTTTCTCTCCATGGACGCTGCCTGACCCGCTGTGATTTGCAGCATTTTTTGTTTCCAGTTCAGATTCCAGCATATGCAGTAATTTGCTCTTATAGGATATGAGTTCCTTGATTGGGGCTGTTAACCTGGTCCAATCAGAGAGCCCAGGCTGACAGACATAAACAGGAGGGTGAGGGGTTCTGCCCACGCTGAGAACTGGCTCTGAGGGACCTCAATCAGTGTCAAGGACTCTGCATGTGTAACTAAAGTGTGACTTGATGTTGGGATATCAGCTTCTACGGAATTATTTCATTTACCATTAAGGAACCTAACTTTGCTATCTTCCAGCTGATTCTGAATCTGCAATTGCACCCCGTCTTCAACTTTTTATTCATTGAGACATCAATGACATGATTTTAGATCCCTGAGTATGACCTTTGATGAACTCTGCATTGTGTGGAGGCAGATTTTAAAACCATTTATGATGGTTTCAGCTTTGCAATTTAGTTTTTCAACCCCTGAGCATCACTCAAACATGACGTGACAGTAGTGAGTCTACTTCTGCTAAAGAAAGAATAACTATTTTCACTTTAGCAATGAAATGAGTAGTTTTAAAATGTTTTTGACACTAGAGCACAATCATTTAACATTGGCAACGTGCTTAGGCTACACCTAGAATGGTGAGAACAAGCTACAGTAGTGCTGACCAGTCGAACACTTTGTGCAAAATGTATGTCCAGTAGAAAGCAGCATCATAGTGAATATATAGAAGGCTTTTGGCAGCTCACTTCACTTTTTCCCTGAAGTTCCCCTGAGGAGGTCAAACATCTCCACTGACTCATAGGAGACCCCCCACCCCTCCGCTATTAACTGGAAAATAGTTGGAAAAATATTCATTGGCCAAGCCACCAAAATTCATTGTGAGACTTGGCCAGGAAATACAGCCAAGGCATCAGAGAGAGTGCACAACCCTCAAAACATCTTGGGTTGGCATGGTAGCTCAGTGGTGAGCCATGCTGCTTCACAGGGCTAGAGGCCTGGGTTCGATTCTACCCGCAGGCAACTGTCTGTATGGAGTTTGCATATTCTCCCTGTGTCTGTGTGGGTTTCCTCCCACAGTCCAAAGATGTGCAAGCTAGGTGGGTTAGCCATGCTAAATTGCCCATAGTGTTCAGGGATGTGTAGATTAGGCGGGTTTGGGGAATGGGTCTGTGTGGGATGCTCTGAGGTTCGGTGTGGACTTGTTGGGCTGAGGGGCCCGTTTCCACACTGTAGGGATTCTATGTATCTTGTCCACTTGAATCTACAGGTGATGTTGCCTTTCATACAGTGGAGACTGTATGTCCTATTTTGACTGATCAACCATCTCAGAACATATTGAACAGGAGAGGAAACAATTTTTAAACAGTTGTAACAGACAGCCTAAAAGAAAAGACATTAGTGATTGCGATCTAATTTAAATGGATGCAGTATTCCATTTATATTTAATTATTTTTTCTTTCTCACAAATTATTTAATTTAGGATAGACAGATACACCCAACCCGAATAGAACTTTTGATTTGATTTTCCAGTCAGGAAATATCCAAAAGAGGCTAATTCTAGTTTATACTCTGAGAACTTTGACTCGCTTCAAGTTATTTCATTTAAAGCGAGACAAATGCAGTTGGAGACACTGGGCTGAAAATTATGCTTTTTTCGTTGGGCTAAGTGGGAGTGGTGTTGAGTTTTTATTTTCAAGGGTTTTTTTGCTGTATCTTACTAAACACATCTCATTAAGTACTCACCCTTATGTCATCCATGATATCGGATTCCAGCCACCCCTTACCATGTGCCATTCACAAAATAACTCACCATTCAGCAGGTATCCTCCTCAGCAGGGTAATGGCACAATAGCCAAAATGTCACACTGCCCACAGGATATAACTGGCATAGTTGGGATGTCATGTTACGGCTGTACAGGGCATCGGTTAGGCCAGTTTTGGAATATTGCTTTCAATTATGATCTCCCCGCTATAGGAAAGATGTTGTTAAATTGAAAGGCTTCAGAAAAGATTTACAAGGATGTTGCCAGGGTTGGAGGTTTTGAGGTATAGGGAGAGGCTGACTAGGCTGGGGCTATTTTCCCTGGAGCTTTCAGAGGCTGAGGAGATACTTTATTAAGGTTTATAAAATCATGAGGGGCATGGATAGGGTGAATGGCCAAAGTTGTTTTTCCAGGGTAGGGGAGTCCAAAACTAAAGGGCATAGGTTTAAGGTGAGAGGGGGAAGATTTAAAAGAGACTTAAGGGGCAATTTTTTCACACAGAGGATGGTGTGTGTATGAAATGAGCTGCCAGAGGAAGCGGTGGAGGCTGGTACGATTACAACATTTAAAAGGCATCCGGATGTGTACATTAATAGGAAGGGTTTAGAGGGATATGGGCCAAATGCTGGTAAATGGAATAAGATTAATTTAGGATTTTTGGTCAGCATGGATGAGTTGGACCGAAGGGTCTCTTTCTATGCTCTACAATTTTATGACTTTATATACCAACTTATTCTGTCACCTTAGTTGTTGTTTAATCACCAGGCTACAGACATTACTTGTCATTAGGTATATCCCATCTGAAGACCCTCTCTTATTCCCCATTACTCTGTCCACAATTCCCAAAGGCTACCCATATCTTGCTGCTGTTCAGTAGCTGAGAGTCATACACAGGCAGGCATTTGGACAAGCCCAAACATGAGCTTTCATTGTCAGCTAGCCAAAAGACAAGAAAGGAAATGAATACAGACTGCAGTTTGCACCTCCATCGTGAGCCAAAGACTAGCAATGTGCCCTTGATAGCCCATGATGGTCTTCTGTACCCAGCTGGCACCTCCTAGATCCAGGTGTCAGTCAGGCCCAGTTTGCCATGTATCCAGGCCTGATGAGGTCTGCCTTACACAAGGAGAGCTTGGCCCAGCTCAGTGACCTCATCCTTCACTTTGGATGACTGCTCCTGTTCTCCCAACTGCTCAGCATCTATCACATTGTCTTGTTTCCTGCTCCACTTAAGCAGGATAACAGGATGATGAGGCACACTATGTTCGAACTATCCTGGAAGTCTCTGAGATGGGGTGTGAGCTGTGGAACCGTACCTTTGGATGGCCCTATCACATTCTCCATCATGGCACCTGTCACGGTGCGTGCACCACTTGGTGAGGATGTTCCACCAGTTGAGTGACTGACACATTACAATGAAACAGAGTGCCCCCTTCCCATCTCAGAACCACCTTAACCATTCTACTTTCTGCTGCATGCAAGACAGTCCATTGACATAATTAGGTGACTCACAATGCAGTGATGTTCCCCTTATCCTACAGAACCGTTGGAAGTTTCACAAATGACAAGCCACTTTGGGCAAGCGTTCATCCACTTTTAAGTTAGTGCCACTAACTCCCACATCACTGGGATTGACATAGCACCAATGGCTTGGTAGCAATCTTCCTTTGACCAGCATTTGATGCCTAAGCACATTCACTCTACATACATTGCTCATGTGCAAAGAAATGATTGCAAATGAAATGCTGCTGGAGTTTGCAAATGGCTGCTTCATGTATTTGCCCTTTAATTGTCCCAGTATCCAGCTGATGTGGATCCCTAGCGATTGTCCATCAAATTGGTACTGACTCTGCCTACCCTAGACCTTGACTCGGCTGAATCATGAATTACATTGCGCTTCTAGAGAATGGCAAATGAGACAGGAAATGCTGGTCACGGTGACCATTGTCAACACCAGGCCCCACTTGGTCAGCAGGTACCCCCCAGCCAAACCCCAGAGCCTCCAAATCCCCTTTTGCTTCCCACTACCCCAACAGGCCATTCCCACCCATGCACTCCATGTGGAGACCCACCACATTGAACATCACTCCCTGCACCTGGACCCCGACATTATATCTTAATGATGCCCAGCCTACTCCTCTGCACAGCTCTTGTGGAGGCCACTGCCAATAAAGCATCCTCCATAAGCCTACCACGCTCTCCAATGCTGTCTCCTCATACCTCCCCAATACACCTTGTATTCCCCTGTCTTCATCCTTGTGCCCACCTCTTTCACCCTCTGCTTTCCTCTTGCAGACTTAAACCCCCATCAGTGATCAATGATCTTGCTGTTGCTTTTACAGGATCCCCATGTACCTTCCTTCAGAATAGAGTCAGCCCTTAGACATGACTGAGCAGAGCCCTGACCACTGTGTTTGCAGCTCCCCAACTGATGGTATGTGATTCCTCTGAGTGCTGCTGCTGCCCCTACAGGACTGACTGTTCCCCATCCTTCAGACTGTATTCAGACAGATCCTCTGACCATGAGAGTCCCAGATGGATTACTAAGCCCCATGGCTTTGTGTGGATTGTGCCCTGGACTGCTGGTACCCATGACCGACAACATACTGCCCACCCCTCCCTTGACCAGGACTCAGGACTAGCTCCTACTCACTTTCCAACAGGCCCATTTGGTTGAGTAGGCATGCAGTGCCTTCGCTGTCACATGCTGTAGGTGTTAAACTTATATCTCAGTGTGCTGTGCAACAAGATGATTCCTCCCATCTCGAGACCACTAGCGTGTGTAACAATCCATTTGGGCTGTATGTTTTTTTGTTTATTCATTAACAGGATGAGGGTGTCGCTGGCTAGGCAGAATTTACTGTCCATCCCTAATTGCCCAGAGGGCAGTTCGGAGTCAACCACATTGCTGTGGGTCTGGAGTCACATGTAGGCCAGACCAGGTAAGGATGGTAGTTTCTTTCCCTAAAGGGCATCAGTGAACCAGGTCGGTTTTAGCAATAATTGGCATTGGTTTTATGGTCATCATTAGATCCTTAATTTGTGCAAAAGGCCATGTCAATACAGCAGTACTGATAGCCCTTGTCTCAACATGAAGTCCCAATGTGCTAACTGGCATTGCATGGCAAGTTACAGATGCTGTGAGCATGCAGATGGGTGCTGAATGAGCAAAGGTTAAGAGATCAAATGAGCTGCCCGGAAATGGATCTTGGCCCAAACTGCAAGCTTGGTTCCTTCCCTTTAACACAGAGTGTCCCTGCAGCAGCTTTTTCGATATTAGTTGTTGGCGTGTCCTGAAATGCAGACCTGAAATTCCTAAATGGGTAGGAAAGGCGCAATGAAGTGGGTGGGCAAGTGTTGGATGCCAATGCTTGTGGACATGGTGTGGGAATGGCTGGTGCCCATGGGCCACAACATGAGATGCTGATCGAACTCAGAGGTCCTTCAGAACAAGCTGAACTCACTCTGATTTCCAAATCAGGAGTTCTCACTGCCTAACCTGTTCAGTACTTTTGGTAAAATAGGAAATGGAATATTGATGAGGTAAGTTGGGGCATTTACAAGATATTTAATATGCTGTGATTCCACCCTAATTGACAATTCTCTGCTCACTAATGAGAAACATGGCACACCACTTGGCAAAAGCATAAAAAATTGTATGAGATACTTCTGACATCATGGTAAGCCTTGCTGGACTTCTGTTGTTCTGGCACAAATTCCATCATAGGACACATCACTCAGACCCCTATACAACTCTGCCCTTTAAGTGAGGACTTCCTTATATACAGTCACCAGAGCAATAGTTTCTCAAAATGCCCTTGGTGTTATGCGATGGGACAACAAGGACAAATGTGAAATGCAGTTTCAACAGTTCCTCTCACTGCTACGATGAATGGTCAGTTTATTTATCTACTTTAAACTGATTAAGGACTACACTGAAATAATGAATATTAAGCTTGAGTATTCTGTGTTACGTACTCGTATCAATAAGCCACTAGGCAATTTCATTTTGAAAAGGGCATTTTGAGAAACTATTGCTCTGGTGACTGTATATAAGGAAGTCCTCACTTAAAGGGCAGAGTTGTATAGGGGTCTGAGTGATGTGTCCTATGATGGAATTTGTAAAAGTGGGTGCCAAACCACTCAAACGGTCCTTATGATTTGTTTCTGTTCTGGAGAATGACAATTCCAACTATTACAAAAAGGAAATACTGCAGATGCTGGAAATCTCAACCAGGAACAAAAATAAAAAGGCCTGGAAAATCTCAGCAGGTAAGGCAGTAACTGTGGAGAATAACAGAGTCAATCTGAATTGTTAACTCTGTTTCGACCTACAGATGCTGCCTCGTTTGTTGAGACTTTTCAACCCTCTTCTTCATTCTTCATTCCAAATGCTATATTTGACGTAATGTTATTCCACATCTCGTGATTTTTTACAAGGATCCAGAATTTTGCTCAGATAATCTATTTCTAAAAATCACATCATTGTTTAGGGAAAATAGGAAGAATGAACTACTGACTTAGCAATGCTTGTTACTAATCAGAACGTCAGAAATCGCACAACATCAGGTTTATTCAAAATCACAGGCTTTTGGATCGCTGCTCCTTCTTCAGATGAAGTGACTATAACTTGGTGTTGTGTGACTTTTGACTGTGACAATCCCAGTCCAAATCCAGCACCTCCACATCATGTTACTAATCAGAAGATGAATGATAGCACATTTAAAAATATAAAACTCTAGCAGACACAATCAAACAAAAAAAAAGCCCTGCTGCCAAGAGAAGGGACACATAGGGGTAGAACTTTAAACCTGTCACGTGGATATAAAACTGATGCTTCAGGCTTAAAATCTCTCATCAAAGTGGAATTCTGTGGAAATGAAAGTCCAATGTATTTTGTAACATATGGTTAATTAGCATCATCACTGTCATCCCATCAGTAACATGTTAGACTTTCCCATTATGCTTATGGAAACCGTGATGTGAAGGTGACGGTGTTGGACTGGGGTGGACAAAGTCAGACGTCACACGGCACCTGGTTATAGTCCAACAGGTTTACTTGAAGTCAAAAGCTTTCAGAGCACAGCCCCTTGTCAGGTGCGGTGAGAGAGAAGAGCACACAGTCACAGAGTTTATAGGCAGAAAGATCAAAGGCAGAGAGATCCTACAACTGGTGTGAGTGCAGTGTCAGATAATAAGTCTCTGCAGGTGACCAAGAGTGTTAGATGGTCAGTAAAGTGTCAACAGTTGAATAACCAGCAAACAAATTACCCAGAATCCAAATTAAATGAGTCAGAGAGATAACGACAAAACATTAAAAATAAGGTGGCGCTGGAGTCAAACTAAATGACTGGAATAACATGATAGGTACATAAGTCGCATGCCGAGGGTCTAACCTAAGAATTAAGTATTTCAAAACTGTACAATCTAAGGTAGAGAGGCCATAACAATTTATCAAGGTGATGGTGTCAAAACGGGACAGTGAGGAAGATTTTCCAGATACGGATACAGTGTGGTGGGGTCATATGTAGTGCAATGTGAACCCAAGATCACAGTTAAGGCCGTCTTCATGGGGTGGTGGGTACAGAAGTTGGCTATCAGTTTCTGCTCAGTGATTTTGCATTGTTGTGCATGTCAAAGACCACCTTGGAGGTCACTTACCCAAATGTCGGAGGCTGAATGTCCCTGGCCACTGAAGTGTTCTCTGGCTTGGACGGAACATCCCTGTCTGTCAATTGTTTCGCCATGTCCATTCAGCAGACTTTGAGATACATAACAACACAGAATCACTGAGCAGAAACCGATAGCCAAGTTCTGTACCCATGAAGACAGCCTGTACCATGATCTTGAGATCATGTTGCGCTACAGGTGACCCCACCACACTGTTCTGTATCTGTAATATCTTCCTTACTATCACCTTGATACGTTGCTATTACCTCGCTATCTTAATTAGTTTGTACAGTTTTGGATCACTCATGACTTTGGTTAGACCCTCAGCATGCGACTCTTATATCCATTGTGTTATTCCAGTCATTTAGTTTGTCTCCAGCACTATCTCATTTTTATTTTTTTATAATTATCTCTCTGCCTCAATTACTCAGACTATAGGTCATCCCTTTGCTGGTTATTCAGCTGTTGACACTTTACTCACACCATCTAACACTCTTGGTCACCTACAGAGGCTTGTTATCTGAGACTGCACTCACACCAGTTGTATGATCCTTTGATCTCTCTGCCCTTGATCTCTCTGCCTATAAACTCTGTGTTTGTGTGCTCTTCTCTCTCACTGCACCTGATGAAGCGCCTGTGCTCCAAAAGCTTGTGTGATTTCAAATAAACCTGTTGGACTATAATGTAGTTTCGTGTGACTTCTGACTCTGATTACAGTAACCAGTTAGGAGGAAAATATGGCAAATCTGCAGTGGAAAATACTATGAGATTATCCTGTGTCTTTAGCAACTGATACATCAACAAAAGATTCATCCAAGAGTGAGTACAAATCACAAGCTTTTGGCAGCACTGCTATATAATCAAAGCAGTTCAGAGGACATTAGATCAGCCATTGCTTAATCAAAGATTTAACGAAAAGAACGGTGGAAAATGGTAATAAATTCCATCAGTAAGTGTGTTGTGCAGGAATGACAAGATGATTACATACCACCAAACTGCATAATGTATAAGAATGGGCAGTCCCAGTAAGCTCACTGAATAGCACCATCAAATCTCGAAACAGACACCACATAAACAAATTTAGAGCAAGACAAATCATCAGCCTGTCAGAAATCAAAGCATGAAAGCTGAAGAAAACAAACTGATGACAGTGCTGTGTCTGAATCTATAGCAATCAGTGCAGTTCCAATAGATTTAAATAGAATCAGCATCCAGTTGAAAAAAAGACCTTCCTGCCTTTGAACCCCACTGAAACAATGAATCTAAAGACATAATCCCGCAATAATTAATGGTGATGGCCCAGCAAATGATATTAGAATGTTTCAGGTCAGAAAGTCACAAATGCTCATTCACCAACTTTTATTCATTGGAATAAAATGGGATTTCAGTGAAGCATGGAAGAAGAGGAGCGTATCGTTGTACAGCTCATCCAGTTACAGTTCTAAATGAGGCTCACTGGACCCGAAACACTAACTCTGCTTTATCTCCACAGATGTTGTCAGACCTGTTGAGTTTCTCCAGCAGTTTCTGTTGTTGTCACCCAGTTTCCTTTTTAGCTCATATGGTGCCAGCACAAACAGAAGTTAAAGTCATTACAAACAAAAAAAAACATTTTTGGTGGCATGTTTGATTGTGTTCGTCTGATGACTGTTCTATGAGCTGTGTCTTATTCATCAAGTCTGTGGGTGTGGTGGGAGAGAAAGTGTAACTGGGCGCAAGCTAGAGGCTTGTGGACCAGACATTTTGAAACAGTGTTTGTCATGAAGACCTGTTCACCCATATAATCTGGTGAGAGACATGTTTACACATCTCTGAGTCACCAAGCACAATAACTGATTGATCTATTGTTGTCACATGTACCGAGCTACAGTGAAAAGTGTTGTTTTGCATGCTCTGCAGGCAGATTGTACCATACAAAGTGCATCAGCATAGCAGAACTGAAGGCAAAGCAGAGTGTTACAACTGCAGAGGAGGTGCAGAGAGAAAGAGATCAGAATTAACATTTGAGGGGCCCGTTCAAAAGTCTGATAGCAGGGGGACGAAGCCGTTATTGAATCCATTTGTGCGTGCATTCAAACTTTTATATCTTCTGTCTGAGGGAACAGGGTGAAAGAGAATATAATCGGGGTGGGAGGAGTCTTGATTATGCTGGCTGGTTTGTGGACAAAGCACATGGAAGTTCTAAAGCTTTCCTTTCATCGCTGGGAGATCCACCTCTGTCATGAGATCTATGGATTTGAGGGTTCACATCCCTTGCGCACTATGGGTCCACAGGAATCAGCGAGTTACAAGAAAGTGATAATTGTCCCGTTACCTTGGAGAAGAAGGTGAGAGAGTTTTCAAGCATTGCACAAATGACACATCTCCTTCTGATAAGATGGTAAGTGCTCTTGAAAGTTCACTTAGACCAAAGAAAAGTGATGTTGAAATAATATACTTGCCACTGGCAATGCTAAGCCCATAAAACAGCATTTCCCAGCATTGTAGCAGCTCCACCTGTAAATTTGGCACACTAACCAGCAAACTGATTTGTGATCTACTTAATTAAAAAAAGCCTTTATTCCATGGATTAGGAAAAACTTCCTCTGAGAGAAAATGATTTAACCTTAGAAAAAGACATGGCTTTGGTAGTTGAAATTGAATTGGTTAGGGTTATTTTGAAGAAATTACTCAGAATTGCATATTCAGGCTCAAGCTTATAGACACAGCCTGTTCAATCATCTGAAGTGCAACAGTTATGGACAAAAAGACTTTAATAGGCTCTCCAACACTTGCCCCATCATAGTCAGAGAGCTATAAGTTCAAGCCCCAATTATAGGGGACTTATCAGTTTACAACACCATGTCCAGCTCAAGGAAAATTGTGTAACTCTTGCTTAGGAAAGAATTACTTTGTATGTTGCGTGGGTTGAAGAAGAAGACTTCATCAAGTCGTTAGTAGACTGTCCCTGAGTATGAGACGCAGCATGTTCACAGTAGCAGGATGGTAAGACACCAGGTAATTTTAAGGCACGCTCATGCGAGATTGCAAACACATAGAGGTCCATACTGAGTAAGCAAGACTTCTGTCATTACTAATCACAAGTCTCTTTTACTGCTGTGAACACACATTCATCAAGCTTGCAATGACTAAATTATTCCAGTTTTGCAATTGATCACAATCCAATATACAGCAAAAAGAAAATCACTTTGGACAGATCCAAACTCCATTTACTCAGAGATAGAAGCCGTATGGAAGTCAACTTGTTTAATAAGCTTGGCTTCAATTGTGAAGGAGCCCGAAAGACAGCACATGAAGGTGAGCAATGACACTAATCATATACAATGACATTCTTCCTTATTTACACCACTTTCCTGCCTAACCCAATACAATTTACCTTTCCTGACGAGTAAAAGGTGTGAAAGAGTATTAGGAGCAGGCAGAAAAATTGAACCGAGTCCATAAACAGATGAACCAAGTTCCTATTGGAAGGCAGAGCAGATTCGAGCAGACTCAATATGTCAGTTCCTCCAGTTAGCTGAATTTGAGATGTTTGACAGTGAGCACACCAGTTTATTTCGAAGACAGTGAGGATACCTTCCTTTTCCGATGAGCAACTGCCTCATTGAGGCAATCACGTGCGAGCACATTCTCAGGTTCCAAGATCTTGGTGCCGTTAGCAGTTACTTCTTCATCTCAAACTCAGCTACTGTACTTGGAGAAAAGAGACAACCTGACCTGTCAGAAATGAGTTGATGTATGTATTTTATTTTTAATGATGGCTTCATTTAAAATGAATTAGTCAACACTGTGAAAATTGTTACAGAGGAAGAGAAACTGGAAGTCAAATGGAAACTTCTAAAGCATAAAGGGTGTCATCTCTGCAAATCTCTAATTCCAAAACATCATTGAAAGCCCCATAAATCCCATTAAACGTAAAACTTTTTGATCCACTTATTCTGGCTTGGACATATGAGTTATCAGGATGATAGAATGCACTCAACCTTCTGGAATAATACACTAATTTTGTCAGGGTTCACTCAAAATATAACAACACGTGCGACATAGAGTATCAGAAGGGTGCTAATGTCACTAGGCTAACCATCCAGAATCCCATCCTAATGTTCTGGGGCTATGGGTTTGAACTCCAATTGGTGAAATTTGCATTCAATAAAATCTAGAATGAAAAGGCATGTAACTATGTGACTATGTAATCACTGTTGATTATTGTAAATAATCAGAAACATAAACAGAAGTTGCTGGAAAAGCTCAGCAGGTCTGGCAGTATCAATAAAGAAAAAAGACAGAGTTAACGTTTCAGGCCCGGTGATCCTTCCTCAGAACTGGTGGGAGCTGGGAAAATGTTGGTTTAGATGCAGAAAATCGGGAGGGGGCTTGGGTAGGGAGTAAACAATAGGATAGAGCCCGAAGAAAGAGAAGAGCAGATGGATAGACAAAACAGTTGATAATGGTCTGGCTAGGATGGTGAATAGCTGTTAATGGGGACCGTTAGTGATGAACAATAGGTACTGTGTAATGGCAGGCTATGTGATAACAAGACCTGGTGTGTGGGGCAGGAGCTAGGACATGGGAGAGTTTAGGTCCGAAAATTATTCAACTCGATATTGAGCCTGGAGAGCTGCAGGGTGCCCAAGCAGAAAATGAGGTGTTGTTCTTCCAGCTTGCGTTGAGCTTTGCTGGAATACTGCAGCAAGCCCGAGACAGAGATGTTAGCCAGGGAACAGGGTGGTGTGTCAAAGTAGCAGGCAACAAGTAGTTCAGGGTCTTTTTTGCATGTGTGTGTGATTTTAAGTACTCATCTGGTTCACTAATGTCCTGTAGGGAAAGAAATTTGCTGTCCTTACCTGGCCTGGCATACATGTGACTCCAGACTCACAGTCATGCAGTTGATTCATAATTGCAAATGGTGAACAAATGCCACCCAGAAACACCTACACAGCATGAGCAATTTTTATTTTGAAAATAAACCTATACTCAACAATGGATGAGTACTTGGCACTAATGATAAATTATTTGAAATAAGATGTATTCAAATGCCTACAATCATTTACGAGCAGTCACCTTCATGTTGGTAGTTTTCTAATGACTAAGGCATAAAAGCTTCTTTGCTGGTATATTTCATAGTTTAATTTTAATGATGGAAAAACAATTGTACTAGCAGTGGATTAGAGTCCAAACAATATTTGTTTTAGGCCACAAATGAGAGATATGTTATATCAATGTGGGACGTGAACCTGTGCCTGCTGCTTCAGAGGTAAGGAAACTGCCCTATTGAAACAGAAATCCTAAAAGTATCTTGTACTACCCTGTTCATATTTTCCTATATCCCTGAGCAGGTAGGACTTGATCCTGGACCTTCTGGCCCATAGATAGAAATGCTACAATTTCATCCCAAAATCCAATGACACACTGGAGCCATTGTTGGAGAAAGCTTGTCTGGAGAGTGTTAGTCTTCTTTAAGCTTTCTTTAGTGACTTTCCATTAACTGGGGTGCTTGGGGGTAGATATTTACCCTCCAATGTTCTGGACTCAACTGCATTGGCATTCTTCCAAATCGATTTATGTCTTTAATCCACTGACTATTCTTGCTTTTTACCGTTTTAACAAAACTTGCCAATTCTGAAGGTGTGTTAACATGTTTCAAACATAAACATTTCTGTTCTGAACACTGAACACAGTCTTTGCTTAATTTGACAGCATTGTTTGGGAAAGCCTGACTATTTCATGTGAGTTTTATTTTAGACTGTGTCATTGAGTTATAGAATCAAAGGAAATGGATACAGACCCTTTGGTCCAACTCATCCATGCCAGCCAGGTGTCCCAAACTGAACAAGTCCCATTTACTTGCATTTGGCACGTATCCCTCTAAACCTTTCCTGTTCATATACCTGTACCTGCTCCTACCATTTCTTCTGGCAGGTCATTCCACATATGAACCACCCTCTGTGTGAAAATGTTGACAGGATGCTGTCAGCACTCTGTGCAATTTGTCACAGTCTGTAAGGATTAATATCGTGGCTGTCAGCATCAGTTAATTATTAGTGAAACCATCAGAGTTAGGTAAGGCTCACTGTTTAAGTAAATTTTAAACCAGCTTAATTTTGAGCAGGTTGTACCTGGCTCATCTACACACTGAGCAGACAGTTTTAACGGACAAGTCTGAAGTGGGTCAATAATTTTCATCGCTATATTAAAAAAGAAGCCTATTGTTGTTTCAGGGAGCCACTAGGGTAATCTAAAACAAAATAGCCCTGATGAATGCAGCAAAAGCCCTGTCACTCACACAAGATAGGCAAAGTTTGAAGTCTGATTTGATGGTACTGAAGACTTTAGAAGTTCTTGTCCTTTTTTTTTGTACATTGTTGCTTTCATTTCAAGTTACTTAGTTTTTTATTGACCTGACGTAACCTCTCACCAAATGAACAGGTAAGCTAGTTGACAAATAACAAACAGTGCCCATCAGGGACACAGTGAAAATAAGATGGGGTGGTGGGGTAAATTAAAGAGAGTTGGAGGGTGAGATAGCACAGACCAGCCTGCAAGGTGCCCACCTATCACTGAAAAGCTTTAAGATTATTGCCATCACTGTGTACAACCCATTCCAAAGGATGACTGGGCACATAGAGAAACACAGAGAGGAGGCAGGCAGTTAAGAATTACAACCCCACCACTGCCCAAGGCCTATACCTAATGACTTGATGGCTTTTCTGGGTAGACCCTGGAACAGGCCCATAAGGAGGTCATAGAGTCATACAGCACAGAAACAGACCCTTCAGTCCAACTGGTCCATGCTGACCTTAATCGCAAACTGAACTAGCCCCACCTGCCCATATCCCTCCAAACATTTCTTATTCAATGGGAATGCTGGACATTCCCAATATCAGGAATAGTGGCATTTATCAGTGATCCATTGCTCAGGAATCCACACCTCGTCCACCTAGGTGGCAGAGGCCTAGTCTGGATATTGCTACTAAACTTTCTTCTTCAAGCACTTATCTAAATTTCTTTTAAATGTTGCAACTATACTCACATCCACCACTTCCTCAATTCATACATGAACCATACTTTGTGTAAAATAAAGGCTGTATGTTGTTTTTAAATCTTTCTTCTCCCACCTTAAAAATATGCTCCATAGTTTTGAACTCGCCCACTCTAGGAAAAATATCTTTGCTATTCACCTTATCTATGCCCTTCATGCTTTTACAAGCCTCTGTAAGGTCACCTCTCAACTCCCTACACTCCAGTGAATAAAGTCCTAACTTATTTTTATAACTCAAACCGTCCATTCACGGCAACATCCTGGTAAATCTCTTCCGGACCATCCCCAGCTTAATAATACCCTTCCTGTAACAGGGTGACAAGAATTGGGCGCAGTACTCCAGAAGAGGTCTCACCAATGTCCTGTACAACCTCAACAGATGTCCCAACTCCAATACTCAAAGGTCTGAACAATGAAGGCATGCATGCTGAAGGCCCTCTGATTTCTCCACTCCCCTCTGCACCACCAAAGATCAGCGAAACTTGGCTGAAGTGATGTAAGCAAAGGATAATAATAGGTTCCTGAACTAAGAAAACTGAGGGTGTAACTTCCATTGACTGACGTACATTGGTCTCCAGCAGTACAAAGAGAGTTGATCTGAGTGCACATGAATCAGTTTAGGACCAATATCCAGACTAGGCCTCTGCCACCTAGGTGGACGAGGTGTGGACTCCTGAGCAATGGTTCACTGATAAATGCCACTATTTCTGATATTGGGAATGTCCAGGATGAGTCAGCCATGTTCAAGACATTGATCAAGCTCTGGTGAAAGACAGGCAGCGTCCTGAGGGAGACCTGAAGGACTGTCCCCAGGGGGAGCTGTGTCTTGTCATTCACGCCATGCATCCAGTGGAGGAAGTACACGATCGTCTGTGTAAAGGCATCGCCGCAGGGTCTGAAGGGGAAATGCTGTCACCTGGGTGTGGAAGCACATCAACGGCTGACCAGCGTCCCCCTTCAATGGGGAGGCTCAGAACCGCACTGTGACCCAGCGCATCTTCTCATTGCAGAACAGCACCATCTTCTGGATTTTCTGTGACAAAGTTCAGGAGGAAAGTTCAAAGGGACCGGGGGTACCGCAGCATGGAAGCCATCAGCCGGTTTCTGACCAGAGCTTGGCTCCTGTAAGATATCACTCAGAGCAGTCCTTTCCAAGCCGAGACTGTGGCTTCCAGCTCCAGTCGGTTCTCCAGCCTGACCAAGGTAGACCCCTGGATACAGGAGACGTGTGTTGATCCAGGAAAACACCGTAACTCCACCAGCGAGGAATCAACATACCGTAGGTTGGCCAGGAGTCCGGGATATTTGACCCAGTTGATCCAGGCGAAAGGTTCAGCCCAGTGCACTTCCTGTCATTTGTGTATCCTCCTCAGGTCAGCTAAATGAGTGAATGTGAGGAGCACATCATTGCCGTAAGCTGAAAAGACCGTCCTCGCGCCCGCAAAAAGAAAGCCCGTCCCCCATCCCCAAAGGTTGCAGGAAAGGCTTCTTTCAGACAGAATGTAGTAGAGCAGACACGGGCCTTCCCCAGTGCACTCCACTCCTAAAGGGAATGGGCGCTATCAGGGACCCATTAGCTTTAATGATGCAACCTGAGGTCATGTGCAGAAGTCAGATCTGGGCAACAGACTGTACCTGAATCAGTCCTGTCTAAAACCTTCTCCTGATTAAGGGGAAAGAAGGCTCTAGACACCCCAATCCTTCAGGAAACTTGGATTAGGCCCCGATCGGATGGTGGTGAGGTTGTATTTTTTTCCAGCCCAGGACCAGCTAGGACTGTTTAAGATAGATAAAAACATAAAAAAAAGGATCAAAAGTAGGCCATTTAGCCCTGTGAGCATGCTATCATTCAATGCGGTTATGACTGATTTTCTAATGGTTCCCTTTGCTCGATTTCTCCCCATTTCATTTGATCCCTTTAGCCCTAAGTACACCTCTTGCAAACATTCAATGTTTTGGCCTCTACCACTTTCTGTGACAGAGGCTTCCATACATTTATCACTCTCTGGGTGAAGAAATTTCTCCTCACCTTAGTCCTAAATAGCCTACCTCAGATCCTTATCCTATCATTACATGGCCTAGCATGGATCCAAGGTGGGATGCCAACATGATAATTAATATAAAATAAAAATTGCAGATGGTGGGGATCTGACACACAAAAAACAAAAATTGCTGGATAAACTCAGCAGGTCTGGCAGCAAATGTGGGAAAAAAAACCAGAGTTAACGTTTCGAGTCTGGTGAAGTCACTGGATCCAAAATATTGTCTCTGCTTTCTCCCCATAGATGATGCCAGACCTGCTGAGTTTCTCCAGAAATTTCTGGTTTTTTTTTGTGTGGGATGCCCAACACCTTGGCAAAGGTTTCCTACAAATGAGTGAGAATGTAGATCAGATGCCAACTCTTTAATACGTGAAATATTCTGGTTGTGGTGGTAGCAGGATGATGACTGCCCTGCACCAGCAAAGGGACAGCTTCCTGGCCATGAAACATTCCCCAGGAACACCATGCATAGTCATTCCTCAAGACATCCCAGAAAGACCTGAAAAACTCTACAGTCATCCCCAGGACTTGCCCCTTGAGAGTTAGATGAGGGAACTAGTCAGGTCTTCAAAGATGGTGGCATTACCTAGGCTGACCTTTGGCAGGTCCTCCCCTGGAGTTCATGAACTCCCTACAGGGTGGAAACAGGCGCTTCAGCCCAACAAGTCCACACTGACCCTCATAGCGTCCCACCCAGACCCATCTCCCTATAACCCACACATCCCTGAACACTACAGGCAATTTAGCATGGCCAATCCACCTCAGCTGCACATCTTTGGACTGTGGGAGGAAACTAGAGCACCAGGAGGAAACCCACGCAGACTCAGGGAGAACATGCAAAGTCCACACAGACAGTCGCCCATGGGTGGAATTGAACGCAGGTCCCTGATGCTATGAGGCAGCAGTGCTAACTGCTGAGCCACCGTGCCACGGGCATCCTCAGTGGATGTTTCCAGAGAGAACAGGGTTGTGTAATAGGCTGAAGCCTGAGGATTGATACCCTCCAGATAACGGACCAAATCATGGCAAACACACAAAGAGCAGTTACTGATATATTCATTGAAGCATTCCTGTAATATTGCCAACCCCTAAACATCAGCTGCCTCCCCATTGTTCAATTTTTCATTATATTATAGCAGTCACAAAAATTATGCTACGGCACTGACTGTAAACCTGCCAGCATAGATGAGAATTCAGCTTCTTCAGGAATTAGCTGCATTACCTGGGAGCATTCACTGATCCGGGTCTCTAATCTCAGAGGCTGCTATGTGAGACTCCTTGCTAGGGAACACAGACTGTATCCCTTTCACCATTTCCACTGGTGAAAACAGAAGTATTCTCACCCCAGCAGTGCCAGCACGAAATTTGTCTGCTCAAAACCAATTAGCTTATGGGATAGTGCCACTGAATATCAAGGCTAGATTCATCCACAGGAACACCAGGGATTAGTCGCGAACTAAGCTGCTGGTAAAAAAAACAAAAAACAGATGCCTACTTGCCTTTGGATCACAGATGCCTTTCCCAATAGATTGGCAGGAATCAGATGCTGCCCACAATGGTAATAAAGCAAACAGAACATAATTTGGCACTGAACACGTATTAGTGCCACAAAAGTGCAGAATGAAATCTCGACAACCTTTCACATGTAATAAATAGAAGGCACGATTTTCCACAGCTTTGTTCCCAGGAAGCACTTGTTTTCCAAGCTTAAAACAAAGCTACCAGGGCAGGGACCTGAAATGTGAAATCTCTTCCAGCCTTACACTGCATAGGGATGTTTGAGTATATATCCAATGTCGGAATCTTCTCCCGTAGGACATTAGCACCTGCTATAATAAACACTGTGGGGGGTGACACTGGTGGGGAAATGACAATATTGCTGGATTAATAATCCAGAAACTGTCATTAATCCTCCCGGGATATCACAGCAACTGGGAGATTTCATGTCAACTAATACTCTCTCAAATTGAAAAGTCTCCTCAACCCTTCAATCATGTGGATCTTGGGGAGTCAGTTGGGTAAATATGGTAAGATCAGCAGAAATGAGATTGTTGATGTCAAGGAAAATCAAGTTTGATTCTGGAATTCTGCTTTCAAATTTGAGGCAAAAATGTCACGAGTGAGTGGCGATGGAGGTATTAGGATGTTATTAGTACCTCACTGATATGCAATTTCATTTCTCCGACACACCAGAAAGAAACTAGACAGTGACAATTCCTGACATGGAAATCAGACCGAGAAACTCCAGCTAACTTCCTGCCCCTCCTGGTCTCCATCTTGGACACCAGCTACCAACTCAGGCCACACTCCATGAGCAGTGACCACCCACAAGTCCCTCTCCACTGAAGGTTGGCATCAGGTATGTGCCAAACTCCCTGCATCATTGTGACTCATCTCCAACCCACCAACAATAAGGTTCTATACTTCAGTGCTGCATTTTGGAGTATACTGGAACCTTTCATTGTAATGTTGCTGACGGAACACATTGTGTAGGTTCAAACACCCATGTTCGGGTTTGAAGCAGGGTGTATCTCAGGGTACCTATCTTATTATTTCAGCACTCAATGAATTTGTACCCATATACATGTTCATAATATCTCTGCCTTGCCTTTTTGTTCTTTACTCCATCATCCAGAGCTTAAAGATTCACAATATTTCTGTGTTGCCTTGCCTTTTAGCGCAGATGAAAGGCAAAGCAACTTGTCACGGTTGTCCGTAGAAACCACTCAAGGGGTGGTCATGTTACTGTCCAGTGTCATGCTCCATCAATGTTACATTTGTATAATGTGCCAGTATAGACGGCCAGCACACTACACAAGCATCAACCAGTTGATCATGTCTTAACCAATAAGGGGAGTAGTCCTCAATCCGGTCAAAGGAGACAGTCTTCAGTTAGGACGGGCCATGGCACAGCACGTCAAAGGCAGTGTATGATATCAGTCCAGGAACTTGGATACAGTAATTCAGCTTCTCAGAGCACTCAGTTTCTTGGGATCCCTACCTCTGCAGTCGGGGATTGGGTATGGCCAGTTCTGCAATTCAGTTCAACAAGTCTGGGGAGTCAGAACTTTGTATTTATCAGTCAGGGATCTGATCATTTATCATCTAAGGCTGTCTGTCAAAGTTGGTCAGCGTGAGTGAGCTACAGTTAGTCTCAGAAGTCTGTCCACTGAATGTCAATGCAAGATTATCATGGGTCAGTGCCATGTTAGGAAGGCTGGCTGAGTCAGTTGTAAGGATGGAAGGGAGCATGCTAGGATGTGGAGGACATAATAATTGTCAAGGAGGAAAGCTCAACATACAAGGGAGTGGAAACAATACAGTGTGGGAGTGAAAGGGGTTCCAGAGAGGGTCATTAACGATCAGCACCGGCCTGGCTTCAGTGGGTGATTACTATGTCTGACATGATTACCCCGAATGCCTGGGATAAATCAGGGGGAAGGAACAGTTAAATAAACAGAAACCAAAGCAGAAATAGCTGGAGAAACTCAGCAGATGCTCAAAGCATATGTGAAGAGAAAACAGAGTTGATGTTTTGAGTCTGATTACCCTTCCTCAGAAACTTTCACTGCACTTGAAATGTTAACTCTGTTTATCTCTTCACAGATGCTGCCAGACCTGCTGAGAGTTTCTCCGGTGCTTTCTGTTTCTCTTTCAGATCTCCAGCATCCACATTTTTCATTTTAACTAACAGGGTTGGGTGAGAACATGGGAAGGATCAAAACTGGTGGAGTTGATCAGGAGTGCAAGGAGGAAGGGGATATGGAGATTTGTGGGTGTCACCTAAACTGAGAAGCCGAGCCTGTGACTCACTCTGTAATACATGGCTGCTTTTACACTCCATTGTCATCCAAAGAACTGGCACAATGGGAATAAAATTGGCTGCCACCATGTCAAGAGTAGGCAGTGTAAATATTTGATTCTGTGAGAGAGATGAAACGATGTTCACATGATGTGAAGCCTTTCAAAGGACAATAGCATTAAACAGACACCCCCATGGTATTGGTGAAAAACATTTGTGATGACAAAGTACTGCATGTGAAGTTTACACATTGACTGATTGTCAACGAAAATTCCTGATCTGGTTTGCTCTCGACCACATTTTAAATCAATCCCACTAACTTCTACGAGGCACAAGCAATGTATGACAGCCTGGATAGATTCACCCCGTTGATAAAGCAACAATTACCTTCCGAGGTTCCATAGTCTGCATAAAGTGTGAGAGCTATTCACTTCACACTTTGGACCATAAGACATTCACACCCTTATCCCATTTGCAATACTGCTCTTCCTGGATAATGTTGGGGTTGGGGGCGGAGGGAGTGGCTCCTCATTATATGTAGAATCTCCAACAGTATTTGCACCAAGAAGTAACAGAATTCAGGAACATACGTCAGAATCTGGGCCATGATATGTAATCTCCATGTGGAAGCATCCCACTGACCACCTTGTCGAGGAGCTCCAAATCCCCAGCATTTGGAGGACACCGGTGAAATGTTATTTAGGTGTGACTGTATCTGTTGAATGGTCACATTATTGAGGAGCTGCCTTGTTTTAGATATCACCCACATAGGCTCCTTGGAACCATTCCTAATGGATTCAGGCACAGAAGCTGTGGTCACCTCTATGTCTGCTAAACTAAGAGCTGCCACACACATGGATGAGGGACACATGCATCTACAACCCCAGCTGACCAGAATCAACCTCCAGCTGATGTTGAATTGGCCCCTACCATAGACCTTCCAGCCTTTGTAATGTAGTGAAGATAAAGGAAAGCCATGTTCAATGGAATGCAGTGCAGATGAGATAGAGGAACAGTGGAATTTTACTCTGCCTAGAGTTGGAGGCCAGAACAACAGATCATAAAACAAAGAGCATAGAACAGTACAGCATAGGAACATGTCCTTTGGCCCACTATGTCTGTGCCAACTGTGATGCCATTCTAAAACTAATTCTATCTGCCTGCACAGGCTCTGTATTCATCACGCTGTCCAGTGTATCTGCAAAGCAACGCCCTCTTCCACTGGGACCACGCAGACCCATAGCATGGCCCTTCCACTTCAGGTTCCCACTAAAGTCATATCTGGGGCTTCATTCTAATGGATGCCACTTGACCCTTGGAATCTCTGTCCCTAACATCTGGAAGATGATAGGATAAATGACGGAGATTGTTGAGAGCCACAGCATTGTGATGATTAGGAGATTCTTTAGGTGGAATAATACCTTCAGCTTTCCACAGAACAGCAGTATTGGCCAAAGTAATGCAGGGCTCTTTGTGGGATGTCATTCAATGCCTTAATGCTGCTGAGGCCAGTATCCCCTGTATAATCCCAACTGCAAATGTAACTTAACAGTTTGATCTTTCCATGCGGTTCACACGCTGTCCAATAAAATTTGAGGTTACAAATGGATGGAAGCATGATGCTAAGGATGTCTCGACTCTCCACCTTCATTTTTGCAGTGTAGCTAAAATGATGTCCTCTCACACAGTTCATGATCAAATGTGAAAATACAATTACAAGTGTAATAATGTATTTATAACAAAGCTTGATACCTATCTGCCCTCAGATGCTCTTCCCATCCTTTTCCTTCCACTACATCTCAGTGCTGTCCTGGGATCTGCAATTGGAGTAGAAGGAGCCTGACCTATAATGGAGCTTTCTGGCCTTGGAGTTTTGGGTGGGGGCATTGCAGCTAAAGGGTCCAAGCATGCAGAGTGTGTCCTGCTCAGATGATGGTCCATTCTCCTCAATTTGAACTGGTGCAGGGATGAGGGTGATGAAAGTGGATTCCTGGGTACCTCTGGAGAAGTATTTCTAGGAGAGGGCTGGGTGAGGCTCTTCCTCCAGCTGGATTCCGACAGACACCACTCTGCCTCCTTGTGAGGAGAGAATTGCTGGAATATGGTCATGGTCCCTCGACCCCTGTTGCCTTACAGTTTATACCTAAGCACTAATGGCTAGAGTGATGGAGTACAGTCCTGTGCACACATCCAGCAGGCTCAGAGTGTTCTAGACTTGGCTCTCCATGGCAGCTACCGACCTGTCCATGGAAGAGTAGTAAAAGCAGCATTGGTAGAGTCTTACCGCTTCACATCATTTTGCCCAGTGCCTCTGAGAAATCTTTCTGTGCCTGTCTGTGCATTTGGATGGAGTTGATAGTGGCAGACGCCAGGGAAATATCTCCTGCCTGGGGCTGAGCAGGTGCCAGGTCTCTGGCAGTCCTCCCAGTGCCAACGATTAGGGGTCTCTCTCCCTCAAACAGCTGCAGAGACATGGCATTGACTCTAATCTTGCCAACGCACCCACTAAGGCATCAGAATGTGAGCTGGTGGAAGGTGCGGGAGGCAGCACTGATGAATCTGCGGCTTCCTCCTCAGTGGTAATGGAGGAGATGTCTTGCGAGGCTGCCCTCTAGTGGGCACACACTGTGCAAACACCCTTCATAGATTAATTGTGAAATAGGAGTGGATGGTCAGTCATGTTAACAGTGCATTCACAGTGGCATTAATGCGACAGCAACCCATCAGTAGTTAATCATTGTTATTTAGTAGCTTGGACATGAAGATTTCAACATCACCGTGCGTGGTCATGCTATTCTCCTGCTGAAACAAAGATGCAGTTCTCATAGGGAGTGAGTTGGTACCCATGACCTATCTTGGTTCTTTATGCCCTATTATCAGACATTTTCTCATGGAATCAAACAACGAGAAGGATTGAATGAGGTGAAAGTTTGTGTTGGTCCAGGTTGGCTGCCCCTAGCGAGCGGGTAGGCAATACAAAGGGCATGCAGGGCCAGGAGGCTGGGGTGGGTGAGAGCAGGTAAGGGAGCAAATTGCATGTATTAGTGAGAGTGGTAAACCATGAGCCTTGGTGGACGGTGGGTAGCAGAGGTAGAGTGAGTGTGAGGGTGCAGAGAGAAGATAGTGATGTGTACCCTGGCAGAATGCTGAGGTTTCCTGTGGTATTCATCCAGACTGTGTAATGGCTTTACTGTATGTGGCAACCTGGGACCACTTTGATAGGATTAGGTGATGCGCTATCCTCTGACAGCCTAGAGGAAAAAGGAAGGCCTTCCTTTGTATTCAGTTGATCAGGACCTTGGGTTTTCTCTCGGCAAAATGGAGAGCTGACTTGCTGATGTCTGACATCTCCAGAGAGATTCTTGACAAACAGGAACCATGTTCTTCAGCTCTGGACCACCAGTGCTTGGCCTGGTGTGCAACTGCATTTTACACATGGCACTGATGCCAGGCATCTCTGGTGGTGCTGGAAGTGATGGGTTCTCCTGCTGGCAGTGAGCAGAGTGTAGCTCAATCAGGGCAGGATGGATAGCTATTGTAACCAGCTGCAGAGAATGGCAGAAGAAAGGGACAGAGATAGCCCCCATGAAACTGATCGATATTGACATTGAGCCAATATCTTGACAAATTCACCACATACTCTTGGTTATGGTGACTACCAACTCAATGACAATTGTAAAAATCCAAACTAGCTTGCTCATTTTTTTTAGCGAAGAAAACTTGCCATCCTTACCCACTCTAGACCACATGTTACTCTAGCCCCACAGCAGTGTGATTGACTCTTATCTGCTCTCTTAAATGACCAAGAAACCCATTCAGTTTGGAAGAAACAGATGCTGACCTTTTCAGTGATACCCACATTCCATGAAAGAATAATGCAAAACCAGCACCCTCCATTTTTAAAAATTGATTTTCCCAATGGCACAGTGGCTCAGTGGTTAGCACTGCTGCCTCACAGCACCAGGGACCCGGGTTTGATTCCAACCGCGGGCGACTGTCTGTGTGGAATTTGCATGTTCTCCCCATGTCTGCATGGGTTTCCTCCGGGTGCTCCAGTTTCCTCCAACAGTCCAAAGATGTGTGGGTAGGGGGGATTGGCCATGCTAAATTGCCTGTAGTGTTCAGGGATGTGAGAATTAGGTGGGTGAGACATGGGGAAATGCAGGGGTAGGGGAATGAGTCCGGGTGTGATGCTCTTCGGAAAGGCAGTGTGGAATTGTTGGGCTGAATGGCCTGTTCCACGCTGTAGGGATTCTATGAACATAGCAGTCCCTATAATTACCAGCCTTTACTGCTCATAGCTAACCATCTGGAGGCAAACTTCTGACAATGAGTATAATATAGACTCAAAACACCTACCTACCATTTTTGCTTGGGGTCAACAGACCTGCTGGTGGAATTGAAGATTTGTGGTTGTTTTCAAGCCTGTCTTGTTGCAACCCAACCCTGTTGAGTGGTTAGTTAGAGGAATGTTGGCAATAAAGGCTGGTGAACCAAAATGAGGCAAGTTAAGATCAGGTCAGGGGAAATTTACTATTTACCCAACAAGGTGAAGTAAATGCACAAAAAAACTGCAGAATTTGACGACTTAGGAGTAACTTGGTAATTGTATAAAGATGGATGCGCCAACACGATGGTTAGTGTTCGGTCCCCAGAATCCATCTGCTCCAGGCCAGCTACATCTTTTGCTCTTTCTACTTTTCCATATTTTTCTTTCTCTTTTTTCTTTTCTTCATCTTCTGATGTTGTGGGGAGGCCGGAATGGTGCTCAGCGGATCATCATTTGCAGCAGTAGTGGTGCGCGGAGCGGAAATTCTTAGCTGTGTGGTGTTGGATTGCTGAATACTTGAAGCGTGGACTCTTGCAAGGGTTGTCGTTGCTGTATCCAGAGTGGAGACTCCTTGGGTTCTGGAACACCTTGTGGAGACCTTGCAGACGTCCTAGACCTGTTTGAAGACTCCTTGTACAGAGCATAAACTCTATGTCATTTCTTTTTATTCTTTTTATAACTCTAAATGGCCCTGGATTGTGGTGACAAAACACTTGCCCTGTATGTTTCTAGATGTATATGACAATAAATAACTCATGACTCATAACTTATAACTCATAACTCAATATTGGATTTTATTTTCCTCGATGTTAATCCATTTCCCTTTATCCTGTGTTTGGTCCTGAATTTCCATATTATTTGTGCCAAGGAATATATGTAACCAGGATGGCAATCAAATACATAGTGTGAACAATCGCAGAATTTTAGGATGTTTAGTTATCCATGGCCAAATCCCCTTTGGTTATTCATTGAAATTACTTGCACCATCATATCTTCATCTCTTAAAATTGACATCATTCCAAACTAACAAATCTCACTGAGCCAGTGCAATTCAGGACGGAGACCAGCCTCAAAACACAAGCAGATATTAAAACACAACAGGAAGCAAGGCACTTATTTTGCAATTACAATGGCATTTACCATTCCCCTCAAAGAAAGACGCACATAAATAACTAGCAACCTTGTGCCTAGAATTTCCTTTGTTTTCCTATGTCAGTTTGAAATTGTTCCAGGACATCCATTTATTTGCTATGTAGCCAATCCGATTGAATTATTCTCACTGGCAGCAGAACAAAATGCAGATTATTGTTCAGTTTCAGTAAATCCTGCAGTATGAAATAAATGATTGGGACATAGACATTAGATTAAGATAGAAGTTAAAATATCATAAACTTTTATTTTAAAACTATGGATTTCTTTTGTTATTATGGAAAAATTTGACATTCCTATAACTTAATTTTATTTTAGGACCAGTGAGGTTGTATATCATTAGTTATATACCTAGTATATCATTGAAAAACCTATTATTCCCCAGTCAGTGAAGTGTAACTCTAGCAAGGATTTTTGCTGTGAGATTAATAGTGTAAAAGAACATTAATTCAGTGATTTGTATTTGATTTCACACAAGGAGTCTTCAACAGCACAGCCTACAGAGAGATGTGGAATTATTGACAACAGCTGCTACCTTCTGCATTCCCATGTTTAACTGTGCATGTAAGTTCCAAAATTTCAGAGGCACAGCAGTGAATGCTCTCAACTTTGCCAAAGTTGCAGTGCAATCCACATAAAAAGTATTTTTCTATGGGTTTTGATTTATATTCTTGACAGCCTTTTTTTTTTACAAATTTATCCTTATTGGCGGTTGCTCTGTACCTTATGCTTCCTTGAATTTATCTTTATGGAACAGACAAGTTAAAAAAAATTGAACTGCTTCGTCCCTTGCAAGTTCTTAAGCATTTTGCGACTAAATCATGGCTTTGTATTCATACTTACAGGGGAAATATATGCCGTGAGTTTGGTGCTTTTCTTCGGGGCTGAGATGGAGGAAAGTCTCAACCGTAAGCTTCATGACAATCATTTGGATGAAGTATGATCAGACAGCTCACCACGCTACCCATGACTTTGGGAAATAAATACTTCCTGCAGCTAGAACTGCAAAGAATAAGGCTGGATACTTCACAGCAAGATTAATATAAAGACAATCAAATAATAAAAGACAGGGAAAATCCCGTTAAGGAAGGCAAAATTCAAAACTGCTTCAGAAATGACAAGCTAAATTTATGTACAAATGTGCTCCAGAAGGATAAACATGCACTTAAACATTAGCCTCTGAAAAGGTTAATCTTCGCACTAAATAAACGCTGTGTTTAAAAGGCCTATAATGATTCAGGCTCATCACAAAAAGGCATCTGGTTTCTCAAATCCAGCAGGACATTTCTTGACATTTTCTTCCACATATTAGTTTTAAGAAAAGTGTTTACCAGCAGTGCCTTTATGAATTCATTAAAAGCAATGCACCAGGAGCTATCTTGGGATGTATTCTACAAGAACATTACACTGTAGAGCATCTCATGTTCAATTCTATCTTGTAAATTGATGTTAAATCCTTTGTTATTCATCAGCATGTTCTAATGTGGTATCCTGCAACAACAAATCATTGTCAATAATCATCCATCAGAAAGGTATCAAAATTGTAACGTGTCAGATTAATTTAAATAGTTTATCCCTTATTTATCGGTTATCAGTACATTTATTCCCACAGTTGGTGCCAGGATGGTTACCTCAGCATTGGTATCAATTTATTCATGAATGGCCTGGAGTTCAAAGGAAAACATACACACAGGTTTAAGTTGACATGATTTACCTGGAGCTTGCACTGACTAAATATGACATGCAGCTACAGTGATCAAGTACATCTACAACATACCAAAACATTCCCAATATAAAATAATAGCTGGATAACGCATCAAAATTGCCAGTTAAACTCTTCAATGTAGCGCAGATATGAAATGATTTTCTTTTTCTGTTCATTCTGCTTTTGTACACTTCTACGCCAATGCCTTTGTAATAAAGGCTAACATATTGTTACAGTCCCTGCAGAGATGGTTAACCTTTAAAAAGAATTTCAAACACTAAGTGATTTCCTGAAAGAATGAAGCCTCAAGATTCCATGGTCTGGAACAAATGAGTTTGAAAGCAAACTAGTAAAGCAAGCAATGATAAGTACGTGCTGGTTGGGATTCTAAAAGCCCCTGAACAATGCAATAATGCTGAATCAGTTGGGAAAACGTAGCAAGAACGGGAAAATGAGCTTCTGGATGTTGAGTAGATGAGTATGGTTTTCTGCCCAAGGTTTGAACAGTGAGATGAGAATCTCACTAGAAAACAATGAGAGGCTGATAACCTCACATCATTTGTGTGCAGTTTCCAATTCTCCTAATGGGTGAGGTGGTGATAATTCTTGACTTGAAAGTCAGAGTGAGTACCTGGGGACTGCAGCTTGCTGCATGCTCCACCAGGCCTCCATCTCAGATGGCTGTCATTAACATCTCATTGCAATGTCCATGGGCCCAGGGAGGTTGACATCAGACATGCACGAGCCCCACTACATCATCACCGTGCATCTCCTACTCACTCGGTTGTCCACTACAACTCTGCACTTTGGAGTGCACTGACTTTGTAGAATCCCTACAGTGTGGAAGTACCACACCAACTCTCTGAACAGCATCCCACCCAGATACACCCCGCTCCCCCCCACCAACCCTATCCCTGTAATCCTGCATTTCCCATACCTACCATCTAACCTGCATATCTTTGTACTGTAGCAGGAAACCGGAGCATGCAGAGGACGTAGGGAGAATGTGCAAACTCCACACAGACAGTCACCCAAGGCTGGAATCGAACCCTGGTCCCTGTAAGGCAGCAGTGCTAACCAATTTACTGAGGCACTGTGCCACCCATTTCTCATTATACTGTTCCTCCAGGCCACTTTTGTCACGGGAACATGCACTGATCTCATGGATTCATCCAGAGTACACCTCAGGGCTCCTCAGTTGCTCTCTCAGTGCTCACTCTCTTTGTGCCTCTTTGGCTGCTTACAGCATTTTTGCCTTTTTGCATTTTGCCCCCTCAATCTGCTTGTAACTGCTCAGAGTGCTTCTGCGTTGCCTTGCCATTTATCATATATACAAAACCAGGCAGCTTGACACGGCTGTCAGCAGTAATTATTTAAGGGAATGCACTCGTTACTGTACAGTCCTGTGCCATGTCAATTATGCACCTACAACATATGCCAGCAGCTTAACGCTATCGTGCACTGTATGTGCTTCGACCAAGTAGCCAGGTCTTATGTGTAGCCCTCAGTCAGATTAAGTGGGGGTGGGCGGTCCGACCATAATCTACAAAGGCAGCAGTTGATTGCGGCCTTGGGGTTTGGACATAATCAGTTGGTCATTCGGGACAGTCAGTATCACAGCAGTTTGTTAAAAGGACCACAGTCAGGCCAGCAGGTCCAGTGCAACCAGCAGGGATTGGCAGTAAGTCAGTGAGGGAGCTGTAGTCAGAGCTGTCAATCTACAATCAGTCAGGAAGTAGACGACGGCCACTTCTGGGGTGACTGCTCAATGAAAGGCAAGGTGAGTTATGAGAGGCTACTGTTATGCTGAGGAAGCTGGAGAATTATGGGGATTGGAGGCAGAGTGCTGAGACACAGAGAGGACAATGATTGTGAATGGGGAATCTCATCCTTTGTGGGTAAGAGACAATGATACATAGGAGGAGATGGGTTAGTGCAGGACAGGGGTCACTACTCATCACAAGCAGCCTGCTTTTGACAGTAGGACAGTGCAGCACAGCATTTGGAAAGGTTAATATAGAGTGAGGCTCAGGAGGTAATGTTGGGAGATGAAGCCTTAAATAAAGAGGTGGTGGGAATTTGTGGGATCTCATTATTGATTGGGCCAACGTGGAGTGCAAGGGGAAAAGGAACTTGAAGGTTTGGCAGGGAGCCCTTGATGACCATGTTCAGCCTGTGAATCGTTCTGCCAAGCATTACTTATATTGCCTTCCAGCTTCATCTAAATCACAAATGTTCCTGAAAATGGAAATTGTGATTAACCCCCTTCTTTCTGTCTGAACATGTGGTCTCCATGCATGAACAATGTGAAGGCCTTCAAGGTGCAATTGCATAATCAGATACTTACACAATATCATTCAAAAATATGGCTAAATATAGTATCCTGCATCGATTCTGGTTCAAGGCAGCTTGATCATGTCATTGATCATTGATCATCTGTACGAAGCAGAAGCAACCACAGAATAAAATAGCTCCTGCCGGTCATAAAACACAAAGACGGTCCAAGACTTCACAAGTTAAGCAAAGGCACAGAGCTGCTTTTCTCTCACCTTTAGCTCTAAGAATCCATCAATGTGCTCTTATTTGTCTTGCTGCCTTTCCTGGGTGATGTGGGGTTGGGGTTGAGAGGGCAAAGTTCCACTAATCCTACCTTACTTAAAATTTCCCGCCATAGTTTCATGATATGACCTCTTCTGCATGCATCAGAATAAGGTCCTTTATGTCAAAGGTCCATATTGAGGCATTCCGTGGCCCTCCTTGTCAGAGCCCGTCAAGTCCCACTGCTGTGACCCCATGGTCCAAACATGGATGAAAGAGCTGAGTTCCAGATTTAGGATGCGAGTGACTGCCCTTGACATCAAGGTCACATTTGAATGACTGTGGCATCAAGGGGCCCCAGTAAAACTGGAGTCAATGGAAATCAGGGGGAAAGTCCTCAGCTGGTTGGAGTCATATGCCACACAGCAAGATGGCAGCGATTGTCAGACGTCAATTACCTCAGCTCCAGGGCATCTCGACAGGAGTTCCTCAGGGTAGAGACCTAGGCCCAACCACCTTCATTTGCCTCATCAATGCCGCCCTTCCACCATAAGACTGGAAGTGGGGATGTTCACTGGTGATTGTACAATGTTCAGCATTGGCCGTGACTATTCAGAAAGCAAGACAGTTTATGTTCAAATGTAGCCAAAACTGGAGAATATCCTGTTGTAGCTCTAACAACATTTGAGAAGTGTGGCAGCATCCAAGACAAATCAGACCACATGATTGGTATCACTTCCTCAAATATCCATTCCCTTCACCACTGACACTCAGCAGCAGCAGTGTGTACTATCTGCAAGATGCACTGCAGAAATCCACCAAAGATCCTCAGAAAGCACCTTCCAAACCCACGACCTTTGCCATCTAGAAGGGTAAGCGCAGCAGATACATAGAACTCTACCACCTGCAAGTTCATCTCCAAGCCATATAGCGTTGTCATTTGGAATTATCTCTTTGCTTTTCAATGTTGCTGGGTCAAAATCTTGGAATGCATCTCTAACAATAGTGTGGGGATATTAATACCAAATGGACTGCAATGGTTCGAGAAATCAGATCACCATCACCTTGACAAGGTTGACTAGTGATGGTTGGAGAGTAATTGCTGGCCTAGTCAAGGGTGTTTGCACCCTTTGAATGAATAAAAGAAAATTCATTAATTAGCCAGGAGTTAGGTCAGTTTTTATATCTCTAATTTTTCCTGACTATTACATTTAAATTATTTGCAACCATCCAAAGTCTGCAGCCTGAAGTCAGAGTGAGGGACTTTTTCGAAGGGCTCTAGATTCTTGTTAATTGCCCATCAGAAGATTTAATTGATGGGCAATTTCATGGAGTTATTTGTTTCAGATCCTTGAACAAATCCTGACATGCAACTCCAGTCTACCCAGTTGAAATAACTAAACTCTTGTTGGAAGATTTAAGTCAGATGTTTGGATTTTCAGAAGGCATGCAAAAGGTCATTACTCAACATTAAGGCTCATTACATTTGGGATTATAGACATAACATTCAAGATGAACACATGAAGTGTTATAATATTCTAGGCTATGGACCTAGTGTGGGAAAGTGGGACTAGCTTGGCATGTAGTGTATTTGGGCAGTACAGACTCAAAATGCCTCTTCTGTTCTGTATAATTCTTTAAATCTATGAACGGATTACAGACGAGTTGAAGGATAGAAAACGGGAAGGATACACTAATCATTTTCAGGATAGTGAACTGAAACTGCTAAAAATAACAGTAAGGGGGTTGGAGTGTAATAGCAGCTTTGTTAAGTCTACACCTGGAGTATTGTACATAGCTTTGGTTTCAGAAAAGCATACTAGCCTTAGAGATGTATTGATTCCAAGGATGAGTGGGCTGTTGTCTAAGGAATAATTTAGTAAACAAAGCCTATATCCTGTTCAGAGAATGAGAAAAGATCTTAAGGTAACATGTAATACTCTTGAGGACTTGATCCTAGCCTCAGAACAAGGGCTTTGCGATTTAAGACTGAAATTAAAAAAAAACTTCACCCAGTATATTGTGAATCTTTTGTATTCACTATGCCAGAATGTTGTAAATATGCAGTAACTGAGTATATTCAAGAATGAGATTAAAACAATTGTGTAAAATAATGACTAGAAAGTGAAATTCAGCTATAATCTTATTGATTGGGAGCGTAGGCTTTAAGGATCATATGGTCGACTACTGTTCCTATGTGTCATGTTGTTAATTTTACTGTCAGGACCCAATAGCCAGTTGGCAAGTTGTCTAATCAATTTTCACACTTGCCACCTCTGGTAAAATGGGCTCAAAAATCTGCCGCATTGGTTTTAAGTGAATAAAACCTACCTGTCATTTACCTCCATTCAAACACGTTTATTGGGAATAATTAGAGAAGACATCTTGGTTGTTCTCGATAAAGGTAATTGTGTTACGACATTATGGGGAGCGGTATCCCACCAACAAATCTGAGACATAATCAAAAGAAGAGTGAAGTATATGGCTTATAGGAACATAAAGTTGAAATAAAACAGAGCTTTAAAGTTGACAGCAAGATTAATTTGAGCTAAAATGTGCAAGTACTTTGGGAAATGAAATTTCAAACTGAAAATTCGGTCTGGATACTGCTCCAACAAGATAAAATTGTACAAAGCTTTAGATACATGCCTAAATTGGAAAACAGTCCAAAACCTATGTTGACTTTTTTTTTATAATCCCTACCATGTGGAAATAGGCCATTCGGCCCAACAAGTCCACACTGCCCCTTCGAAGAGCATCCGATCCAGACCCATTCCCTTCATTTCCCCATGTCTAACCCACCTAACCTAAACATCCCTGGGCACTATGGGCAATTTAGCATGGCCAATCCACCTAACCTGCACATATTTGGACTGTGGGAGGAAACCCACGCAGGTGCAGGGAGAATGTGCAAACTCCACACAGACAGTCACCCGAGGCTGGACTCGAAACCGAGTCCCTGACTTGAAGGCAATTAAAATGTGACCGAAGAAGTAGACCTCGCAGGTAGACAGGGTGGTGAAGAAGACATTTAACACGCTTGCCTTCATTGGTCAGGACAATGAGTATAGGAGTTAGGATGTTATGTTGCGACTGTACAAGACATTGATGAGGCCCACTTTTAGAAAATTGCATTATGTTCTGGTCGCCTTTCTATAGGAACAATGTTGTTAAACTTGAGAGGGTGCAGAAAAAATTTACGAGGAGGTTGCCAGGACTGGGGGGGTGGGGTTTGAGTCATTAGGAGAGGCTGAATAGGCTAGGACTTTTCTCACTGGCATTTCAGAGGCTGAGAGGTGACCTTACACAGATTTATAAAATCATGAGGGGCATAGATAGGGCGAATAGCCAAGGTCTTTTTCCTAGGATTGGGGATTCCAAAACTAGACAGCATTGGTTTAAGGTGAAAGGGGAAAGGTTTAAAAAGGACCTGAAGGGTAAGTTTTAACGCAGAGTGTGGTGCATGTAAGGAATGAGGTGACAGAAGAAGTGATGGAGGCAGGTACAACATTTAAAAAGCATTGAGATGGGTATGCGAATAGGAAGGATTTAAAGGGATATGGGCCAAATGCTGGCAAATGGGATTAGATCAGATTGGGATGTCTGGTCAGCACAGACAAGTTGACCAAAGGGTCTGTTTCCATGTTGTATGACTCAGTGACTCTGTGGCATAATTGAGTAAATGCAAATTCTCTCCGAGCTGCACACCATCTTTACTTGGAACTATACCCCTATTGCTTCACTGTTGCTGGGTCAAAATCCTGAAATTCCCTTCCCACAGCAATGTGGAAGTATCAACAGACCTGAATGCTGCAGCAGTTCAAAAAGGCAGCCCATGGTCATCTTCACAAGGGCAGTTAAGGACGGGCAATAAAGACTGATCTTGCCAGTGATGCTCAACATTAGTCAATGTATTTTTAAAAATGCACAAAGAAAGGCAAAGGCTGAGATCAGAGCAGAGCACTAAATATGGAAAAGTTTGTTTAACTGTTCAATGCGCAGCCTAGAGAATAAGAATCTTTAATAGTAAAGTTACCGAATTGTCATTAAAGTGATAATCAGTGGGTGGAAATTTCCTCCCCTCAGAGGTGGCAGGAATGAGGAAAGCTAAAAATGTTGGAAATAGTAACCAGGTCAGACTGCATGTTTGGGGATAAATAGAATTAAAGATTCATGTCATGCTGACCTTGCAACAGAACTGAAGTGGAAATGTAATAGGTCTTGTGTTGGTGAAAGGGGGAAAGTCTGATAGAGTGGATAGCAGCAAAGATTAGTAACAGCAGATAAAGTTAACTCCAATTTTACCCACAGATGCTGCTTGATTTGTTGAGTAATACCAGCTTTTTAAAAATTTGATTTGATTTCCTTCACTCACAATAGTTTGCTTTCGTGCTTGCACTTATGAAATGCAATTCATAGCCTCAGGATATTATGTCAGTACTTTTGCAGGGTAATCATTAGTGAATCTTAGGAAATGTAGCAGTCACATTCTATAAAACCTTATGCATACAGCAGCATCTGGATAAAATGTTTTCTTTCTGTTGTAGGGTTAATATTGGCCAGGACAATTGACAGAACTCTCCTCTTCTGTAGTAGAGTAGGATGATATCTTCTACATCCTAAGAAAGCAGAGAGGGCTTTGATTTAATTTCTCAGATGAAAGGTAGCACCTCTGTCAACACAACTTGCTCACATGGAGCATCAGACTATACTTTGTTCTCAAGGCTCCAAAGTGGAATTTGAACCCATCAACAATCAACCATAAAACAAGAGAACTTGCAACTAAGCCACACACCACAAAGATTACAGAACAGGAACTAACCCAGTACTGGCTCATACTTTATTTCATCCACATTTTTCCCTGTTTCACTCATATTCCAAAAGACCACAACAGCAGCTCAAAAATAAATCGACAGCTAAACAGAATTATTTAAGGATTGTAAAAGAGCAAAGAAAAAGAAATTCTTACTCATACAAAAGAAGACCAAAATGATAGTCAATGATGTGTAAAAACATAATAGGAATTTGTTGACAGGAGCTGGTTGGAGGATGCATAAACAAAAAGCTTCTTTGCTCATATATTAAACAGGGGAACTGTTTAATAGGAAATAGGTGTTTTAATTTAGAAATATTGGAAATGATCAGGAATAAGTTGACCGTGACACCTCCTGACAAGTCAGGTCTCAAATGGATTATAAATCTAATTAAAATCCATCAGGCACCTAATGGGACATGTTTATTGCCAGTGACATTGTCAATAGAGGATTTTGTTACTGGCTTCATTGTCCAAATTTCACCTGCAAGGCATCTTGGAGAATATTGTGTAAGGGTCCCTATGCTGACCGTCTGTAGGAATTGTCATTCTGATATAATTGAGGCAGTAGATGAAACATTCAGTTATTGTGTACTCAGTTCTATAAATGCAAGAGGAACTCTGAGAAAGAAAGGGAGCGTCTTCCTGAAATTTCCAAAACAAGTATTCCACTGTGAGATAGTAAGAGCTGCCGATGCTGGAGTCTGAGATATCACAGTGTGGAGCTGGAGGAACACTGCAGGCCAGGCAGCATCAGAGGAGCAGAAAAGCTGACGTTTCGGAACTGGTCCTGACCCGAAACGTCAGATTTGCTGCTCCTCTGATGCTACCTGGCCTGCGGTGTTCCTCAAGCTCCACACTGTGTTATCCTAATGTGAATTGGCCATCCGTCAAGCGTCAAAAGTCAGGAAAAGATTTGGACAAATTTTTATATAAGATGTAGATGTTTATTTCGTGCCACTGATGACATCATAACAGATACCATGTATGGAGTAAAATTAATAGAAATTTTTAAAACAGAAGGTGACCATTAAGTTCATCACTCTGAAGTTGGCTTTTTGAAAAACAATATCTGACTAGTCTAGTTTCCCACTTCCATATTTTTGTCAGGTCCTCTTTTATTTTGTCTCTCAAGTATTCATCCAATTCCTTTTAAAAAAAATTACTATTTAACCCATCCAGCAATTCACTGTGTAAAAAATAAATTCTCCTTATCTCTCTGTTTTGTTGTTTTGATAAGTATCTTAAGTTTTGTCCTCTGTGCAGTCAACGTTCTGCCAGAGGAAATGGTTTCCTATTACTTATGCTTTCAAAACTACTCATAATTTTGATCACCTCTTAATGAATCTCCCCCTATACCTTTTCTGCTCAAAAGAGAACGTTGCTAGTTTCTTCAGACTCTCTGCCCATCTGAAGTCTCTTAAGCCCTGGTTCCAATTCATCAGCATTAGGCTGATATCCTTGAGTTTTATGAACTTTTATTACAGGGTAGGGAAAAATTCTACATGAGTTTATCCATTTGAAAATGTTGCTTATGTTTATTCATGTCACCCGTGAGACTACGCAAGATCGGTACTGCACTGAACTACATATGGTGTTAAATAGAAAATAAATAATAGACTGAATGGTCTTATCTAAGCACATACTTGTTCCCATTCTAATACCCTGAAGGCTAAACTGTGTTTTATAAAAGTTGCAAGTGTTTAATAATGAAGACTAGAGCAGTATTTTCATGGAACATATCAGTCACTGGAGAATAATGACAGTCCTTGTCTTAATGTAGCAGAAGGAATTTCTCAATTCTTAAAGTATATTAGGCAGTACAGTTCAACTCCTCAATTGAAAAGATACACTTCAGAAATGAACCTTAGCCAAGAGCACAGTTTATTTATTCAAGTATTTGAAGAAATTTGTGGATGACAAGGCCAAAAATAATCTTTGTTGGTTGTACCTTTCATATTGAATGGAAGATTGCCAATGTCATCACACTTCTAAATTTAGACATCAAAATTAAGACAATCTGCTATAATCCAGCTCCTGGATCAGGTGTTTGCACGTACAAGTTGCTAAGAAAATTGGCTGCACTTTTGCAGTGGCTTAGCACTGTATCATTGACAAAACTAATGCCATGGAGAAAGGGGTAATGGAGGCGAAAGCAAATTCTGATTGCTATTCCTATCTTAAACCTAAAAGAGTGAGTTATCACTTGATTTGCTGCTTTCACTTTTTACTCATGTCCTTACCAAGGTAGGATAAAGCGTGTCTCCATACCGTGTTTTTTCATATATTTAAGCTTCAAACTTATTTTATTTTTACGATAAAATCAAAGAGGTAGGGTTTATTTAACAAAACATTCAAAACACTGGAAGTTGTTTCATGTTTTCATTTATCCGCGAGCAAACAGGGTCGAAAGAAAGAGAAGGGGAGTGAAGGAATCACAGCTTGTGAATTTCACAAAAAAGTGCAAAAATGTTGGGATGTGTATATATGACCGAAAATCCAGTGAGTCAGTGTCTAATTAGGAGTCTGTCAGTTAGCAATTTTATGTCCGTTCTTTGCCTGGGAGCTGGAATGCAGGTGGATGGCAGTCAAAGTCAAAGTATTCCTTGTACTCAGGAATTTAGTCCTGTTTGACAGGCAAAGTCTAAAAGTCTTTCTGAAAATAAGCCTTCTAAGTGAGAGAGAAAGAGATGGGGGGCAGTGGGGTGCAGGGCTTAAGGGGTCAGGTTTTCGAACTGCTGAAAGCTGGAGCTACTTTAGCCATGATGTTATGACAGCAACTGATCTCTGAAGTCAAAACTGTATGTCTCAACAATTCAATAAGTGTCAGGTTTCTCCTGGGCTATCAGGAGAAACAAGGTACTTTGAATGCCCTGATCAAAATGGACATTGTGAGGTGAAGAGAGCTGATGATTTTGGTGGCTAATTGGAACACCATTGTCATCTTGGTATTAGACAATAATAAACTGTAATGAAAGCAAAAATTGCTAGAGAAACTCAGCAGGTCTGGAAGTATCCATGGAGAGAAGGCAGAGTTTTAAATCCTTTGAACAGACAGCAACCAGGAAAACACATGTTGCTGACAGGGTGCTGAAGAGAAAAGGACTGAGTGACTAGGTAGACATGGTGACCAAGGGAGAAAAAGATAATTAGACAGACAAAGGAATGGTTGATAGTAAGTCAGGGAAGGAGAAAAGCTGATAATGGGAACAATGAGTAGGTGAAAATGAGTTGGCTGTGTTGAAGGCAGTCCATGTCATGACAGGACCTGGGCTGTGGGGCTGGGTAAAGGACATGGAAGGAGATGTTCAGGCTCTAAATTATTGAACACGATATTGAGTCCTGAAGGTTGCAGGGTCCCCAAGTGGAAAATGAGATGCTGTTCTTCCAGTTTGCACTGAGCCTCGCTGGAGCATTGCAGCAGGCCTAAGACAGAAAAGTTGGCCAGGAAACGTAGTGGGGATTGAAGTCACAGGCAACTGGAAGCTTGGGGCCATTCTGTCCATGATAGCAGAACTGCTGAGTTTCTCCAGCAAAGTCTGTTTTTGTTTAAGATCTTCAGTTTAAGTTCTTTGTTCTATAACAGTAACTTGCAATTTCATTCTGTCATGGTTTCCAAGACAGTCACAACATCTCTGGGCAGCTTATATTTACAATAATGTTCAGGCTCTTGCGGTGTAGTGAGTGTTAGCATCCCTACCTCTGGGCCAAAAGGCCTGGGTTTAAGTCCCAGAGATAATAGGTACTGCAGATGCTGGAGAATCCAAGATAACAAGGTGTGGAGCTGGATGAACACAGCAGGCCAAGAAGCATCATAGGAGCAGGAAAGCTTGACGTTTCAGTAGACCCCAACTGCTCTAGAGATGCATTATAACATATCTGAGCAAGCTGATTAAACCTACCTATAATCATAATAGGTAGCAAAGCAAGATTTCAGGAATTAAAGGTGATGTTAATAGACTAGCTGTCTTAGACTCGCACAAAGTTCTGGCTAATCTGTCCTGTGATTCTAGCAGCTATCTTAAAAATCCAGACAGGATTGACTATCTGCTTTTTAAAGAAAAGGTTTAAACAGGAGAACATGGAACATTTTACGCACAGGTTTCCACTTCTGAAGAATTAATCACAAAGGCAAGCAGGGGAAATAGAAAACAGTTGCACCTTCAAGAGGTTCCCCTTAATTGTTCACATAGATCAATTATTGTTTTGTGTATTGAATCGCCAAAATTTTGAGAAATGGTCACATTGTCAGAGTTCCAGGGAAATGTGTGTGCTGCCATCCATCATCCAACTTCTAAATGTTAGTTTTCTTTAGGAGGCCACGTAATTGAATTTTTAGGGATTTACATGATCTAATTTTTTGCAGCTTACATGATCTTATCTTTAGGGGTCTATGTGGCCACCTTCTGATATAATGAGAAGAGTCTTGTAGAGTCAAACAAGATGTAGTTTATTGTATCTCCGCAACCACTAAGTAGATAGTTGCTTGTAAGAGCAGCTCTACATTACTGCAAAGACTGTTGGGCAGACACTTGCCTTAGGTTTGTCTCCCATGACAACCTACCTTATTCTCCCACCAAGACTTCATGACATTATCATAGTGAGAGGCATATATTGCACCAAATCAAGTGTCAACCCTTTCAGATCTATATACAACAGGAAGGGCAAAGAAAATGCTCTCATACTCTCAAGTTTCCCTTGATAAGTAGTAGATTTGGTATTAGTGACTGGCAAGGCCTTGCTAAAAATCATTCAGAATGCTGGCACCTTGTCCAAAAGTATCAATGATGAGGGAGAGCGATGGCAGAGAATAAAGGAAGCCTCTGGATCCCAGTACTTAATCGAAAGCCCTACCCATATGCCCAAAGGTCAGCAGATCAAGAATCAGCCTGTTCAGTCACACAAAAATGCACACGACAAAAATTCACGACCCAGAGCAGTCATCATTCTCAAATCAAGGGACACCACCAGGGCATTTGAAATTCACAGCTGATTTTCAGCGACACTTGTTGCTGAAAACATAGTAATGCTAGGGTCAACAGGAAGGACTGGGCTTTGTTGCAGCAAAAGGAAGTGGAAAATCTGAAAATTATCTGGATGAGATTTGGGAATCACATTGCTAGAAGAGTTCTAGGACTTGATCAACGACCCTAAAATGATTGTGAATCGCATAGTTTGGAAGATTGGAAAATAACTCTAGGGATGAAAGAGACCTTCAGACAAATGTTATGGACCAGACCAGACCTCTCAAAATGTTTTAAGAAGGTAGCTTAGACCCTAAATTTTTCTTATTTTAAAGGTGGATTTGAAGTACCTATTCCAGATATGATGTAACTGGTCAAACGACTCGACCTTAAAAAAACATGATTTATTTAAACACTATAGTTAAAGTACAAACAAAAGCCAGAGTAATTTAGAATACCTTAACTGTTGGAAAACTTAACCAAGTAATAGATATAGTATGTATCACTAATTAACTGTTCCATGATAGTAACATCCCATAAACACATCCCTTGGCATAAAGGTGAATTCAGACACAGATTCTTACATGCAGTTCTCTAATCCAGGAGGAAACAACATCAACAGACATTTCAGAGAAAATAGCAGCTAGGAATAATTTACTAAAGCTCCAAATCTTGTGGGTCCCAAACAGCTTCTGACTGCTAAAGCTAAAACAAAACTAGAAAGCCTGGTCTGTGAGAACTGGCCACTCCCCTTCCATTGTTACACCTGTTTTAACAAAAGACCTAAAGCCCTCCTACATTATTTACTTAAGCTGTTTTAGTAGCCAGTTCAACACCTCTGCCTTTACAACCTCTTTTCAAAAAATCCCAGGACAAAATAACCTTTTTAAAGTAACAGCATTGTCACGCAAAACACATGGTAAGTAATGTTATAAAGAATTCAACAGATTTTGTTGGAGGTCTTAACATTATCTCCACTTAGAAATTACATGTCCAATAGACGCACTGAAGTTCTCATCATAGAATGAGGCCATTCGGTCTACTGTGTTCAATGTTTGCACGTTGTCAATGGACTGAATTTCTCTCCAATTTTTAAGTACAGGGCTGTTTATTTCTAGACCAACCATCAACAGAGACTTGAGAAATGGGAATATTTAGAAATAGTAACTTCACTCACCTTGCAAAGTGATTGGACTGAAATTTATTGCCTTGCTGGAAAAGGTAATTCGGTAATTTCTAAGACTTGGGTTTGTCAACAGGGATCTCGTTGAAAAACTATTGCAAAACACTCTGCTCTGTGCAGATGATTACACATCACATTCTGATACAAGGCGCTGCTATTGATCTTTTAAATTGATTTGTGGGATTATTTTATCCGATATATAACACTGTGCATCAAACATAACTATAAAGCAGAAGGAAAACAAAATTCCTTTCTTTACCTGTGATAAGCAGAAAACAGAGCTCTTCTAATAACAACTGAAACATCTGCCAAGCTATGCGCTTACAACGGATCATTTGCAACATGGCATGAGATTAAAGAAACACCACAGAAAGCATGAGCAACAGTTTCCCAATTATTGAGCCACGTACTGTTCATTTTTTCTTTAGGTTTGCAGAGTTGTTTCTCCAGATGTATGTTTTAATGAGACAATATTTGCATGGGCTGACAAGTAATTATCAATATGCTTCACAATCTTGGCCCCTTAGATTATTTGTAGAGAATTGACCTCCAAATTTCAAAGATTCAGTTCAATTTCAAATGGAGATGATAATGAGGACTTACAAAAATGCATACTTTGGGAAAGGATAATCTTGATTATGCTTAGACTAGAAGCATCTCTATTCTAGTTGTGGATAAAATGGTGAAAATAGTTCAATTAAATAAATGCACTTTATTGACCTATAAAAGGCAAGTTACCAATTAGTACAACAACATAGATATTGCATGCTGTGCTGGAAGCTATGGCAACAATATACATTGTTAGAATTATTTAAGCAAGTTTTAATGTTAATACAACTGTTTCTCTTTCATACATCATAACACCTTAAATTACTGGCAAAGCTTTTTTTTATTATTGAGGTGGCCTCTTACTAAACCTGCTTTCAACTTACATTTCAGAATCTAAAGCTACTTTGCAGGTCCCTGATATCAAAATTCACTTCGGGCTTCCTTACAGCGAGACAACTAGACAGCTAGACACAAGGAGTGCAAATATTCCCGATGTCCTCCTGTACCTTTGGGATTTCTGTTAATCTCCCAGTGAAATTATGGTTGGAGCTTCTTCCTGCTCCACCAATGTTCTTTTTGTTTTACTTATTCATGGCATGTGGGCCTCACTGGCTACGCCAGCAATTATTACCCATCCCTAATTACCCAGAGGGCATTTTAGTGTCAAACACATTGCTGTGGGCCTGGAGTCATGGGTAGGTCATACCAGGTAAGGACGATAGTTTCCTTCCCTAAAGAACATTAGTGAACCAGATTGTTTTCACCTCCAATTAACAATGGCTTCATGGTCATCATTAGACTTTTAATTCTGATATTTATTGAATTCAACTTCCATCGTCTGCATTCGAACCCAGGTCCCCAGAACATTACCTCCAGACTGATAGTCTAGTGATAATACCGCTAGGCCATCACCTCAAACCCAGCAACAGAGAAGAGGTCTGCAGTAATTTTAAGGAGGTCATCTGGGTGGACCTCATAGAATATGAATTCCCTGATTGGGTTTGTTAACCTGGTCCAAACAGGGAGCCCTGTATGACAGATATAAACACGAGTTCAGGGATTTTGTCCGCTCTAGGACCCAGCTCTGTGCTAGCTGGACCACTGTCATGTACTATGCACGTGCAAATAAAGAGTGATTTGATGATGGGATACTGGCCTTCATGGAGTTATTTCAAGGCCAAAGAATGAGACCTTTCAGTTCAGAACGAAGCATGTCTGCTTTTAGGGGCCATCGCCACAGCTGAATGGTAATGTATAAAATACAGATGATTTTGGGCCTCAGGCTATAGACACCCATTTGAGTTGTAGACAACTATTTTTCATTCTTTCATGGCACATTTGTTGCAAGGCCAGCATTTGTTGCCCATCCCTAGTTGCCCTTGAAATGACTGGCTCACTGGGGCCATTTCAGAGAGCAAGTAAGAGTCTACTTTGCTGTGGGCCTGGAGCCACATGTAGGCACTACAGGGTGAAGACAGCAGATTTCTTTCCCTAAAGAAGCTTAATGAACCATTTGAGTTAACATTTTATTGAATTCAAATTTCACCATCTGCAGTGGTGAGATGCAAGCACATTAGCCTAGGGTTCTAGGCTTCTGCTAGCTTGAGGTCTGAAGCAGAGCCACTGGACCTAAAACTCTGATTTCTCTACACAGGTGCTGCCAGACCTGAGGGTTTTTCCAGCTATTTCTGGTTTTGTTTCTGATTTCTGCAGTTTGTTTGGTTTTTTTGTTCTAGATTACTAATACAGAAATTAAACTAATACATGACTGGGGTTTCCAGAATCTTGAAGCAGCTCAATGGTGAAGTATGTGGAAAGATTGTTCAGCCATGGAAGCAGGCAGCAAGTAGATAGTTAATGGGACTAACGGGATATAACTGGGAAAAGGAGGTGATCAATTCGGGAGAAAGCAAAGGCTGAGTGCAGATATTGCATTTGTGATCAGAGTCCGGGCACTGTAACAGCTGACAGCAGTGCGTGCATGTGACTATCGAGCGTCTCATTTGCTTCACCAACTCCGCATTTGGGCAAGTACATCATGGAAACAAATATTGCTTTATCAGCATTTTATTGGCTCACTGTTAAGAAAACACAGTACTGGCACAAGCTTTTTCAGGCAAAACAAAGTTGCAGAGGGCACTCAAACTGGCACCCAGTGCCTAATGTCTGCTTCTGATATGGCCAACAAAAGCAGTTTATTGTGGGCATTACCAGGATGGTGGGCAGTGCACCACTGACTCGTAATGAGCATGCAGTTCTCATTCACTGGACGCCTAGGCTGAAGTGTTTGAAAGTCCAGTCCTGTTAAATAAGCTTGATTGCAATCAGAGCCCATGTGAAGGTGATTCTGTCTCCCAGTATCAAGATTGTCTTCCAAGATCAATCATATTAGTCATTTGGGGAGAAAATCGGATCCAAAGGACAAGAGCCCAGGCCTTCTGTGCTCATGTATCTCTTTCAACAAATAGAAACATATGTATGGTTTAGCTCAATCAATTTCGGAGTGACAGGATGGCAAAGTTAATTCCAGTGGAGAGATGGAGAGCTACAATGGCGAGAGAAGACAGAGAAACAGATAACTGTTCTCGAACTGACAGGCAATCAATGTCTGCAGATAGCTTAGTTGTCAAACGAGAAACTTGACTGGGACTTGATAGCTGACGTGGAAACAAGTAGTCTTGCTGAATGCAGCGATAGGAGACTGCTCATCTCAGTTTCTTCTCTTCAGTCCACTTTCATCTCAAATTGATGGGACTACAAACCCCAATCAGTGAACATACCTGTGCATATAACCCAGATGCACTTATGAGAGTAGAACTTCTTCATCTCTATTTGCCAGTACAATGCAGCAGACATAGAAAATTCGGTGGGGCTTTTTTTATTTTGCAGTTGAGTTCCCAGGACTGCATGCACATTGAAATCCAAAAAAAAACTAATTCCATTTGCCAATAGCATGCAAACATCAGTATATCATGGCAAAGGATTTCATTTTGTTTTGAAATATTTTCGTGTGATAACCCATTGCATTTTAACTCCTCTTTCACTTCCCAGGTCAAACAACATTTGCAGGTGTAAAAGCAGCTTAATGTGACAGAAAAGATTTTTTAAAAAATTAGTAATAGTCTTGAAGTAACAGTTTTAATTCACATCACCAGAATACCCTGGATTAATACTACAGAATTACACCAGATTTTTAACATAATTCAAACAGATTGGAGCTTGGTATCACCAATGCTGGCATTTATACAGTCATACAGTCATAGGGTTGTACAGCACAGAAACAGACCCTTCAGTCCAACTGGTCCATGCCAACTGAATATCCTAAAATAATCTAGTCCCATTTGGCAGCACTTGGCTCATATCCTTCTAAACCCTTCCTATTCATATACCTATCCAGGTGCCTTTTAAATGTTGTAATTGCGCCAGCATCCTCTACCATACGCATATTACACCCTCTACGAGAAAAAAATTGCCCCTGAGGTACCTTTTAAATCTTTCCCCACTCATCTTAAACGTATGTCCTCTAGTTTTGGACTCCCCTAGCCTGAGAAAAAGACCTTGGTTATTCATCCTATCCATGCCCCTCATAATTTTATAAACCTCTTTAAGGTCATCCCTCAGCCTCTGATGCTCCAGCGAAAATAGCCCCAACCTGTTCAGCCTCTCCCTATAGCTCAAATCCTCCGACCCCAGCCACATCCTTGGATATCTTTTCTGCACCCTTTCAAGTTTAACATCTTTCCTATATCAAAGTGAATAGATTCAAATGTAATATTCCAAAAGTGGCCGAGCCAATGTCTTTTATGGCCACAACATGACGTCCCAACTCCTAAACTCAATGTAGTAACCAGTAAAGGCAAGTGAACCAAACGCCTTCTTCACTACCCTGTCAACTTGTGACTCCACCTTCAAGGAACTATCAACTTGTACCCCAAGGTCTCTTTGTTTGGCAATACTCCCCAAGACCCTACCATTAAGTGTATAAGTCCTACCCTGATTTACCTTTCAAAGACTCTTTGTAAATATGACCACCTAATGTGAGAAAGGTAACTGAAAATACATCTAGATGTGAGGGCTTACTTATCTGATGTATTTCCCTTAATCTCAGTCAAGGAAGGTTAAGTGTTGGTAATGCATCGGTGGTGGAGGGAGTGGATGCTTATGGATGTGGTGACAGTTAAGCAGGTTGCTTTGTCCTGGATGGTATCAAGTTTCTTGAGTGTTGTTGGAGCTGCACCCATCCAGGCATGTGGAGAATATTCCATCACACTCCTGAGTTGTGCCTTGTAGGTGATCCTCGACAAGGCTCCGCATGGTAGACTAGTTGATAAGATTAGATCCAGGGAGATGTAACCGGCTGGGTACAAAATTGGCTGATGGTAGGAGATAGGGGCAGTGAATGGTTGTTATTCAGACTGAAGCCGGTGACCAGCAGTGTGCTGCAAGGGTCAGTGCTGGGTCTACTGCTGTTTGCCATTTATATAAACAATTTGAATGAGAATATAGGAGGAATAGTTAGTAAGTTTGTGGATGACAATGAAGAACAGTGGTGAATGAATGAATGAAGCCAGAAGTCACATGACACTACATTATAGTCCAACAGGTTTATTTGAAATCACAAGCTTTCGCAGCATTGCTCAGGTGAAGTCACCTGACAAAGGGGCAGTTCTATGAAAGCTTGTGATTTCAGATAAACCTGTTGGACTAAAACAAAGGAAGAATGTTACTGATGACTGGGGAATCCATAACCACAATGACTCTTAGCAATGTTAATAGATGCACCATAGAGAGCATCCTATTTGGATGCATCACAGCTTGGTATGGCAACTTCTGCGCTCAAGATCACAAAACATTACAGACAGCTGTGAACACAGCCCATTCCAACATGAAAACCAGCCTTCTTTCCATTGACTCCGTCTATACTTCCCACTGCCTCGGGAAAGCAGCATAATCAAAGACCCCTGCCACCCTGGTTATACTCTCTTCCAGCCTTTTCTGTCGGGCAGAAGGTACATACTTTTGAAAACATGTACCAACAGATTCAAGAACAGCTTCTTCCCAGCTGTTATCAGACTTATGAATGGACTTCTCATACACTAGAGCTGATCTTTCTCTGCACCTTCTCTGTAGCTGTAACACTATATTCTAAATTCTGTTCTATTACCCTGGTATACTTATTTAAGGTATGATGCATCTGGTTAGCATGCAATATAATACCTTACACTGCATCTCAATACATGTGATAATAATAAATCAAATCAAGTCAAACCACGGCCATAGCCTAAGGGTATGGGGTAAGGCATTTAGGACTGAAACAAGGGGAACTTTCTTCACCCAGACAGTGTTGAGCCCGTGGCAGTCTCTGCCACAGAAAGTAGTTGAGGCCAACACATTGAATGTTTTCAAGAAGGAGGTAGGTATTGCTCCTAAGGCTGAAGGAATCAAAGGGAATGGGGAGAAATTGGAAATGTGGCTCTGAGTTGGATGACAATCTATGATCAAGTTGAATGCTCAAGTAGACTTGAAGGACCTAATCTTGTTCCTATTTTCTAAGTTTCTATGACTCTTCTTTAAAACTTTTAATTTGCTTGATCTAATTTTGTTTGTTGCCAAAATATCACATTCTGTGAATTTGATATTATATTAGCATATAAAGTGAAGGAGCAACTCAAATTTACTCAGTGGGCAGAGTGAGTGTGTCAAAGATTTCCTGAAACATTTGTTTTAGGTTAGGAACTGGGCAGTATGGGCTAGCGCTCAGGGTACCTTTTGAGAACCTTTCAAAATAAGCCTGGACACTGGAGTAGTGGCTTGAGTGTTAATGTCAGTGGGTGTGATTGAGGAACTTATATCATGCTGGGGTGTCATTTTTACTTAATTTTCTGTATTGTCAATTCTACATAATACTATTTCCCTAGGCTCTATAGGGAATTTACTATGTGCAATCCACCTAACCTGCATATCTTTGGACTGTGGGAAGAAACTCATGAAGAGACAAACAGTATGCAAACTCTGGAACAAAAACAAAGTTGCTGGAAAAGCTCAGCAGGTCTGGCAGCATCTGTTCTGAGGAAGGGTCATTGGACCCGAAACGTTAACTCTGTTTTCTCCTACACTGATGCTGCCACACCTGCAGAGCTTTTCCGGCAACTTTGTTTTTGTTCCTGATTTACAGCATCCGCAGTTCTTTTGGATTTTATTCAGTATGCAAACTCCACACAGATCGCTGCCCTAGATAGAATTGAACCCAGGTCCCTGGCACTGTAAGGCAGTTATATTAACCACTGAGCCGCTGTGGCAACCCATAGGCTGGATAGGCTGGGACTTTTTTCCTTGGGGCGTAGAAGGCTGAGGGGTGACCTTATAGAGGTTTATAAAATCATGAAAGGCATACAGGGTGAATAGCCAAGGTCTGTTTCCCATGGTAGGGGAGTCCAAAGCTAGACAGCATATGTTTAAAGTGAGAGGGAAAAGGTTTAAAAGAGACCGGAGGGGTAAATTTTCCACACAGAAGGTAGTGTACATATGGAATGAGCTGCCAGATGAAATAGTACAGGTGAGTACAATTACATTTGAAAGACATTTGGACAGGTATATGGACAGGAAATGTTTAGGGAGATAGGGGCCAAATGCAGGCCACTGGCACTAGTTCAACATATTGGTTGGTATGGGTCAGTTGGCTCAAAGGGTCTGTTTCTGTGCTGTATGACTCTTTGACAACCTTTGGTGTGTCAAGAGGTGAGTTATTTGCTGCAGTATGCCTGGTCTCTGACCTGTTGTTGTAACTATTGAATTTATGTGGCAAGTCCAGTCGCGTTTGTGGTCAACTGTAACCCCAGGGTGTTGATAATGTTGATAATCTAAAGATTAAACTGTCCAGGTGGATCAACTCCTAAGGTTAAAGGTATGCTACAAGTAACACTGCAACTCAAACAGCATACAAGAGATTGAAATATACATATAGTTCCTAATAGGCACTCTTGACTTTTGAGTCTGCATGCATGCCTGAACTGCAAAATCCTTGTGGCAACTGGTGAACTTTGACTAGTTCTCTGCAAGTAACTGGTTCAGGGACAAATCATTACCAACCGACCAGTCAAGGAGCATCTGGTCTTGGAGCCCCAACAGAATAAAGAATCTATTGAGATCATCAATGTGCCATAAATAATTGTTTCATCATGTCAACAGGGAGAAAGGTAGAGATTTTGCATGACTGTTGGAATTGTTTCCTATTGCTATCCCTACTGAAGAACGTTTCAATAATTTGTCTTTCACAGCAGAATTGTTATCACAGTGACAAAGACAATGTTGAATGAACAGCAATCACCCAGCAACATGTCTAAGAATGTCAAACTGTCTAAAAGTCTTGTACACCAGAAAGACATCCACAGAGGGCAAATTTAGATGTCCAACCCAAATCCACACATTGAAGTAAGGAGCTTATAAACACAGCTAAGATGTACCAGGAAAATCAAATTAAGGATTTGCTTAAACAAATTAGAGATGAGCTGCTTACAACTCTAAGGAACGCAGACCAACGTTTATAATTCAGAGCATGGTCAAAAAGAAGAAATCCAACATCTAGGTATCAAAAAAGCTATTGCCTGATCTAGAAATCCTACTCCAAGGAAGAAAGTATTTGTTTTAACAGAGCTACCGTCTCCAATAACAGACATTCACGAGTGTAAATGTTTCCCAGGTAAAATTATGGGAGTGATTGCCTGAATTAGAAAGGAAGAGTTTACCTGTGAAGGAAATTTGGGAGGTTAAATGTCCTCCAGACAAGGAAATGGACCAAATGGCAGACTGAGTATGGAAAACATCCTTCACGATGACATCCAAGGGATTAAAAAATAATCCACCAGCGGAGAATGTTTTACAGCTAATCTAAAACAAGATAATAGTCCTTAAGATAAAAGCTCAGCAGTTTTCCATCTCAGAAGGAATGCAGTCTGGAAGAATTGTGAGAAGTCTAGACTGCCTGTAATTGTGATACCAGAGACTTGGTAGAAGATAGAGTCATGGTAAAAAAAAAGCAGTTATACATATGAATGCATAGTTGTTAACTATATGAAAAATTGATGGGGGGGGGTGGTGTGGGAGATGTTTTATAACATAATGTCTTTAATATTGAAGTTCCTTTCACTCTCCCCAACCTGACGATGCCATGCAGACTTTGGTTGGAGAAATAGACAGTCTTGCACAAGATCCTGATAGAGACTCACGTGATCCATCTGACTTCTAATAATTTTAATTATGTTTAACAAGTTATTATTAGTTGCATAAATTGATATCATGCAATAAACTATACTTTGTTAAGGAAGTAATAAGTATTTCTTCTTGCTAAGGCTTACAAGTGGTCTATTCTCTAGCACTGATAATTGGGCAGCCCCTTAGACTCAGAATAGTATGGAGCATTATTGGCAAAGAATTACTCCAACCACCAGTCATTCGGTTCATACCAGAGCCCAAAAGGGCAAAATGTAGATTTTGCTGATTCTGTCTCAGATTGTTCCTTTCCGTTTCAGGGTCAGTACATGGATCAGTGATAGTATTCTTGAATCTCAGGCATGCATTTATAAGGAGACCATTGGAAAGAAAATATGTCTAACCATCTGTTCAAACTAATTTATGGAGTGCCAAGGATGGACCATGGAATATATGAGGAGGCATGGGAGATGTAAAGGGGCATGGGGTGAATGGTGGGTTGATGGAATAGGAGGGGTGAGAGCTAAAGCACCTAATAACTGTGAATATGACTAAATAATATCTCAGTAAATTAAGGCATGACTTCTAACCTGAAGACCTTGCTAAATGTCTGTCTCTGTTGCCACCTTCGGCCTGCATCTGGAGGTAGAGAGCCCATCTCCAGCCTACACCCAACTCATACGATCAAGATAGGGTGAGCAGGATCCTCCAGAATTGGGAAACCATTATGGGGTGGGAAAAATGGCCAACTCCCAATATCTACCTCTTTGATTAAAATCTGGAACTCAGTCTGTCCTCTCATTATTTCACAGAAGAGCAAAAATTTCTGTTCAGTGTCTGACCAACACTTATTTCTCAATCATCATCACTGAAACAGATTATTAAAACATCCCAAAGCATTTCACTGAGATGTGGTAAAATCAATATTTGTTGCTGTATATCTAGGATGTGTCATATTGTATTTTTATATTTAAAGGTTGCCTATGAACTGCATGGCAATTATTCCTTTCTCTAGTGATCTTCCTTTCCCCTTTCTCACACATTTGTATCTTCTGGCAGGATTATATTGTGCATTTACTTGTAACATGTACACGGTTCCCACAACAACAGAGTGTTCATGTTTAATTAGCTCTTGGATATGTGGGACATGATTCAGATGCTGCCACCCATTATTGTGTCTGGTCATCCTCTGCATTAGCTGTGAGGTGGGAGCCCCCTCTGCTGACCGAAAACATGTTACAGCCTCATATCAAATGACGAGGAATGTTCGTTCTGTAACTTATTGAGAAAATAACAGTGGCTTCTAGAGCAAATTTACACAAGAGTCCAGCATAACAGGATGGATATATCTTTATAACATTTACATCTGTTGTGCAGGTTTTATTGGACTGTTGTTGTGTGATTGTCATAGAACTGAGTGCTTCTAGACATGACTTATTTGAGAAACATTCTCCTTTTGCCTTCTTTATTCAGTATACTGTTCTTCTTGAGGTCTTTATGTTCTTAAGGGATTAATAAATGACAAATACTTGATAGCTGATTTATCCTAAACTATTGAGAAAAAAATACTGCAACTGTGAAAATGTTTGAAGCAATATTTTGAAGATTTTTTCAGGGTCTTCCATTCTCTAACAACCTGTAAAACAGAAGGATGATTAAAGTTAAAGGTTTTAGTTTTGCTCATAATACAGAGAAAGATTACATGAATGCCTTTGCTTCTTTCGTCAATACCATTGTGAGAGGTTCATGGGTGCATTGCTTCACCTTGTTTGTTGAAGCTATCCTATTCAGTTGTTAACATTTGTTTTCCAAACCAATGACTCAAACTCTCCCCTTCTAGTCCTGACTAAGTATATTGTTTCCAATCTCTAGTCCATCAAAGACATCTCTGTGACATCCAAGGCTATATCATTCACCTCTTCGCTGCCTAACTCTGGACCACAAGACGAATGAAAGTTCTGTGGGCATCACCTGTTGCTCAGGCAGCGTTTTCTAGCCATTTAAAATGGCTATTGCTGCAGCGTTTTTCAAACAAATGCTATTTTAACTTTAATATCTTTCTCACTCAGAGACCCTAGAAAGCATCACTTTGTACTATTTTGTTAATTCACCATCATACCTAATTGAATATCGGTAGTATATTTGATGGTTATGGGCAACACTTTATACTACAAGCTAATCCAATTTGACCTCTCAATACAACCTCAAACTTCTGTGATCAACAGGATGCTTTGATACCACTGTCAATTACTAGTTTTACAATCACCAGCACTAATCCAATCAATACATCCCAAGCAGTGGCTTCTCCTACCACGCATATAGATTCACCCCCTTCTTATGCTTCATATATATGCTGTAGGGACATCACTCAAGGTCACAAAGCACACGGTCAGCCTTCTTAGGAATCAAGATGATAATTTGCCTTATGCCAAATAATGATGTTTAATGTACCGACTGGAAAGCAGAATAAAACTTTTAATAATGGACCTACTTTAAAAAAAAAGCTTAAAAATGAACGAGTTGATCAGCTCATTGCCATTTGTGGTACTCATCCGTGTATAAATTGGTTCCCTTTATTTTCCAGCTTAACAGTACTGAATGCACTTCAAAAGAAATTCATTAATGGTGAAGTCATCAAGTGATACCTGGTTTTACAGCTCAGTAACAGGCCATTCAGGCCCATATATAGATGCCAATATTAATCTTCTACATGAACGTGCCTTTTACCTCTGCTTCATTGAGCTATTCACGTGCTCCTCCATAGATTTACCTTCAATGGATCTGTAAATTGTTCAACTGCTCCTTGTGGTAGCATAGTCTGCATTTTAACTTCTCTCTCTTTATAGAGTTTGCTCCTGAATTCATACTAATTAATCTACCCAGTTGCGTGCTTCCCCTCATTTGGACATGTTGTCCCTCGACAATCTATCCGATTGAACCTATTTCGTGATCACCATCTTATATTCTATTCTAGGGTCAAAACCGCCTCAGCATTCTCTTTGAGCCCCAGTCTACTTAATCCTCCTGGATGGTTATGATTTCTTAGTTCTGGTATCAATGATTTAACCTACCATGTCTACTCCTTCTATGTGGAGCGGAATGATTAAATCACTTGACAGCCAGCGTTCACTTCCAGTATATTGATGAACAGTTTATTGATGTTTCCCTGAAGGGAAGAAACGTCCTGGGGTCTAGTAACTTCTTTTCTGTACAAAGGAAAGACATAAAAGTTTTATGTATCTCTGTTCAGCCTGCCTTGGCAATAACAGACCAATTGCAAAACAATCATGTTATTGATTGATTACTTGCACATTCAAATGGGTCATATGGCTGTGTGATCAGTTGATGGACAGTTATAGTTCTTCTCTTGGATGCAATGGGCTGAATGGCCTGTAGGGAGTCTCTGATTAATTAATGCGAGTCAACCTTTACCCGTTCTATCGCATATTAAACAGCAAACTTTGAATTAGCTTCCAAGAGGGGCTTCTATCTGTTCTTCTCAAGGATATCCCTCCTCAAAACTGTCTCTGTGTAAGCAGTAGCTGCATTCTTACTTCTTCTTAATAAGGCCCTGTTGTGTGATTTTTACAAGATATTTTATATCTTATGAATGCCATGAGTACCAAGGCCAGGATTCTGACCGTAAATTGCTGCTTCAGCTAACAATTTTCTTTGGGCATTTCCACGCCAACTCAAAACTACGGGCAGCCATTTTCGTTTAGCTAAGAACCATGGGCAGCACTAACATTTGTAACAAACAGAATAAGAGGGTCAGTAAAGAGGGAGATGTTTTTGTCTGTGGCGGAATGTAAGGTGTGGTTCTAAACTTTCAGAATGACAGTAATCTCCTCATTTAAGTTTATTCTTCACAGTTTTTATTTTGTTTTTACCCTTAGATTCTATACACACTCAAGTGGGTTCTCTTATCAGTGTGTTGTCCTCCTGTTCTGGTTTACCTCCCTGGGATAATAAGCCATAGATAGTACAGACGAACATATTCTCTCTAATCACAGAATTACAAAATTGTAACAGGGCAGCAGGAAACCATTCTGCCCATCGGGAGCTTAGCTGCTCTCTGAGCATTTTGATTTAGTGCCAAGCTCTGCCTTCAAATCAATGAAACTTTCTGATTGAATTCTATAAAAGCATTCATTCCTATTTGCCTGCTGGAATTAGCCTAAGGCTCACAATTATTCCTTTTTTGCTGAGAACCCACTAAAAAAAATAAGTTTAGAGCCTTTTGTGTCAGTGTTTATTTAGTTTGTGGAATCATTGAATCAATATTAATCATTGAACAATTTCAAACAATGCTGACTATTTACTGCTATTGCAGTTGAACTCCCCGTAATCTGCTGTCATTCAACCAGTCAGTAATGCTCAATGTTCAGCATTCTAACCTACTGATGGAGCTTTCCTTCCACAGCAAACATATCACTTCAAAATAATCCCAGTTACTTTTCTGTTTCACAATGTTATAATGTAATGTTTTCCTAACACTCCTGTAGTCAGTGTTCTGGAAAAGTACAGCAAAAGTCACTCAGGCTGTCATTCTTTCTTTGGCTATTATTTTCTCAATAACGTAAGTTGCTGAATAGAAATTTGACACCATTTAGGTCTTGTTGCAATCTGATGAACAGACTCACACCATTGTTACACAGTTATAGAGTCACACAGCACGGAAACAGACCCTTCGGTCCAACTTTTCCACACCGACCAGATATCCTAAATTAATTTAGTCCCATTTGCCAGCATTAGGCCCAGATCGCTCTAAACCTTTCCTATTCATATACCCATCCAGATGCCTTTTATGTGTTGTAATTGTACCCGCTTCTACCATCTCTTCTGGCAGCTCGCTCCACACATGCACCAGCCTCTGCGTGGAAAAAAATTCACCCTCAGCTCCTTTTTAAATTTTTCCTTTCTCACCTTAAACCTATGCTGTCTAGGTTTGGACTCCCCTACCCTGGGAAAAAAAAAAGACCTTGGCTATTCATCTCATCCATGTCCCTCATGATTTTATATACCCCTGTGAGGTAACACCTTAGCTCCACAGAGAGGTTGCCCTGGTCTGATTGTTTTATCCAGTGGTTCAAAGCTCGTACCTCCATCCATCCTGCCACTATTGAAATATCCACAATGCATACACGCCTTCTTCTCTACCATCTACACCCCACCCTCTGTCCATCTGACCTCCCCTGTCTTTGTAATCCCTGTCTTGCCCCATCAACCCCCCACCATGATTAAGGTCTCCCTTCTCCCTCAGACCTCCGTGTTTCCTAATCCCCCCCACCCCCAACACTGATTCCCCCTCACGGCCTCCTTCCTCCCCTCAATTTCCTTATACCCGTTGTGCAAATAGCTGCCTTTCAACTCCCAAATGGTGAAGTGAACTGACAAAAGATAAGCTTGGGAGGACTGAAGGGCTCTGCATCTTTTGACTGTGTGCCTTGTCCTATTTTCCTGGGGGAGAGAGAAAACAATGTCAGGGGTGAAGTGCCTGTCACAGTTGAATAGCTGGAGGTGTGTGGTCATAGTGAGTGGTGGTTGTGGATGCCAAGCAGCATTGGTACATGAAAGAGATGAAGTTGAATTATTTGGGCATTAGGCATATGACTGATTGCCAGGGATGGCTGAAAGATGAGTGATGATGCTGGGATACATTGAACAGTATGGGAGGCTATTTGAACAGTGAGTAGGGAATGTCATATGAAGATGTATTTACCCATGTAAGGTCATCAAATGAGTTAGGGTTAGAGTTCATCAGGCCTAGAAGCTTGAATTGAATCTCTGATCAGTTGATCTCAATCTCACCCCAGAGTGATCTTTAACAACTTCTTGTGTCCCCCTGCAAAACCATGACACCTCTTTTCCTGTAGCCCTTTGCCTCCAAGGCCTCTCCTATTCCAACAATGACTCTGGGGCTATTCCTTTTGTCTTCTATTTTCCCTGATTAGAAATGCAGCAATTGTACTCAGCAGGAATATCCAGTAGTTCAGTGCAACTTCCCTTTAAGGACAGACTGCCTTTAAGAACAGGAGGCTGATGGGATAGGCAAAAGGCACACATTGCAAGTGTGGAAATATGGGGACAGTGGCAAATTTGTGAGATAATCTTATCTCCTACAGTCTCTGCTGGCTGGTCAGGAATCATGACTCCAAATAGTCATGCACATCAATATTTAATAATTTCATCTGCAGAGAATCTCATCACAGAAACAATTGAAACAATCACAAATGTTAAGCCTTGGGGCCAACAATAGCAATGAAATAAATGCTTTGTTAATCTATTTTGGCCCTATTGACTGGGGGAATAATCTCCTTCAAAATGTACTGTAGACATGTCAATAATATTTGGATGAAGCTATGAATTAACACCTCATCATAACAATGCCAACTCAAGTGGTGGAATGGTAATTGAAACTAAAATTTCCAGAACAGAGCAAAAATGGTAAAAGAAATGGATCCAAGATTGCATATCTAAAGAAGAGCCCATCTAACAGATAATGAAAGAGGCAAGCAAAAGTCTGATTAACAATGGAAAAATTCCTCACATAATTTCACTAACAGTTTGACCCATTCTGCCTGGTACATGTCACAACACTCTGGTCTGTCTATGATTTTCTTACTAATGCTTCTCTGTCATAATGCTGGCTAAATGTTCAATGGGGGGATTGGTAAAGTGTCAATACTCTACCTTTATTCCAAAAGGGAATGAGACAAAAGGGAAACAGGTGGCCAGTTAGCTCAACATCTATCATTGGGAAACATTAGAGTCTATTATAAAGGCTGCAATAACAGATTGCCGAGGAATACATATCAAAATCATATGAGTCAGCTAGGTTTGATTAAGATCAGAGATAAAAGGTACTGCAGATGCTGGAGAATCCGAGATAACAAGGCGTGGGGCTGGATGAACACAGCAGGCCAAGCAGCATCATAGGAGCAGGAAAACTTGTCGTTTCGGGCCTAGACCCTTCATCTAGGCCCGAAACATCAAGTTTTCCTGCTCCTATGATGCTGCTTGGCCTGCTGTGTTCATCCAGCCCCACGCTTTGTTATCTAGGTTTGATTAAGATTATTCTTTGACAAAGAATACAGGATGGATAAAAGGGAACCAGTAGGTGTAATATATTTGGATTTCTAGAAGGTCTTTCAAAAGATAATAGACATAAGTCTACATAATAAGAAAAGAGCCAATGATGTTGGGAGTAGTATTTTAACATGGATAGCAGATTGGCTAACAAGTCGGGATAGAGAGATCACCAGAAAGGGGCATTTTCGGGATGTGACCTGTAACCAATGGAATGCTGCTGGAGCACGATTATTCATAACATATATTAATGACTTAATGACAGAAGTGAATGCACTGTCACCAAGTTTGCGAATGACAAAAAATAGCGGAGGGTAAGTCATGAGGATAGCACAAAGACTCCACTGAGGGAGAAAGGCAGGTCATGTGAGGGAGCAAAAGAAAACTTGGCAGATGGAATGCAATGTGGGAAAGTTGGAGGTTATGCACTACGGCAGGAAGAAGAGCTAATTAATTAAATGAGGAAAGATTGCAGAATTCTGCAGTACAGAGAAATTTGGGAATCCTCACGCATAAATCATAAAGCCTCCAAGTCCAGCAGGCAAAAGGGAAGGGAAATGGCCTGTTGGCCTTAATTCAAAGGGAATGGAGTATAAAAGTAGGAAATACAACAATGCAAGACATTAGTCAGACCACACCTAGAATGCTGTGAACAGTTTTGGGCCTGTTACCGATGGAAAGATATATAGGCACTACAGACAGCCCAGTGACTGTTCACTAGGCTGGTTCCAGGTATGGAGGGATTTTCTTATGAGGATAGGTTAAGTACGTTGGATTTTGGAAGAATAAGGGGAGACCTTATTGAAACATATACGAACCTCCAGGGTTTAATATAGAGAGGTTGTTTCATCTTTTTTTGAGGGTTTTGGACCAGAGGGCACAATTGTAGAGTATGTGGTTGCTCCTTTAAGACTGAGATGAGGAGGAATATTTTCTCTTAGAAGATAGTGAATCTGTGGAATTCTTTACTGATGTTGAGGTTGGCTTGTTAAGTATATTCAAGGCTGCAGTAGACAAATTTTAATCAGTATGAGAATCATGGCGCAGCGGTAAAAGCAGGAAAGTGGTGTTGAGGATCATCAGATCAGTGATGATCTGAATGAATGCTAGAGCAAAGTTAATGGGCCAAATGGCTTTCCTCTGCCCCTAAATCTTACGGTCAATCACATACCTGTAATTTTATTTCACAAAGATCAATGAATTAAATTTTAAAAATGTGAAATTTCTGCTCATTAATTGCATTAAATGAATGACATCCTTTTCAAGTTTAGAGTGAATCAATGTTATTTCATTTGTAACTGCCTCTGTTCTCATGAATCAGATGAAAGAAATAGGTTATATGCTCCTTGTAAGTTGTAAATCCTGGCTAGGGCATTTCAACATAGAATATTACTTATTACTGGTCACTGAAATTCAACTCAGAAAAGGAATTATTCCTGTGAATTTCTTCAGTGTGTCAGTCCAGCTGTAAATATCATGCTGTCAGACTGATCAAGATCAATTAATTCTTTCCTAATTTCAGATATCATTTCAGCTTTGGTGGGTCTGAATGCAAATGGCGATACTCCCACGCAATAACTTCTGGTGAGATTAGCATCTTTCCATCAAATGAAAGAAAAATTAAACTCATTACCATGCTGTCTATGCAGTGCAACATTTCATTTATTTTACTGGCACTAGTCCTCTCGGGCTTTCAACTTCATGAACAATGTGGGCATTTCAGTGACAACTCATGTGTATTGCAGATTCTATTGCCATTGCTTTGAATAGTGACTGCAAAAATGATGACTGATGTCAATCAAATAACGTCACAATAATATCAAAAGTGTGACATCATGTGGAAAATTAGCAGCAAGCAAAAGGAAAATCAAAGGCTAATTTTGATCTTCACAGCTAAGACTAGTATTTCTGTGCCAAAAATCATAAGCCAGTTCAGATATCGAAGTTCCTTCTGATAAATGCTTATTCTACAGTCCCAAAATATGACATTCAATGAGTACTTTAGCATGGGAGTGATAAATTAATATTTTAGAGGCTGCAATTTTCTAAATCCTTTTAAACCTTGTCATTATGTTCTAGAATAAGTGAAGCTTACAAAACTAATAGAATAGATAACGGCAATCTTTTTCAAGGGTTGAAACCAGGAATCTAATACTGTTCTGTTGTCTGTGCTTTGAACTCTCTGACCAGCTTATGTATTAAAAACACTTTATCCATCTGCTCTTGTTGGTGAGGCAGACAAAGCGATATTGAATTCAGTTTGTGTTTCAACTTGATTTTGTCAACAAAATGCTCCTTATTGAAAACGCCATGTGAGCATTTCCCCAAATTCCCACAATATTTACTTTCTATCCAGCTCTATCGGCTGAGAAAGGATATTACCTGCAGCGATCCATGTGTTTGAGCTGGGCTGTTGGAATCGCCTTCCTTTCTGACGTAGGGCTGACTCTCTTCTCAAAAATGCGTCTTGCAGGTCAGGGTGTATCTTCACTCTGTCTCTCCAGTTGGTTGGACCCTCACTGCTGGGACAGTCTCTGCTGAGGGGCCGGCTTCCACTTTTGTGTTCCTATTCCCCACTTCATCCAATGAGGTCACGCCAACACCCTTTACTGTTGGCATGCCAGGAAGGTGTAAAGTCCACGTTCTCAGGCACTGGCTGGAAGTCAAGGTACCTGAAAGTCTGATCGAAACTTCTCCAATACACACCCTTCAGGCTGGTTGTAACTGGTTCTCCTGAACCTTTGTGACCACTGACCTTGGTTTCCACTGGTGTCTGTAGCCAATAGATACTGACTGCTCTTTAATTTAGTTTGGCCAATTTCCTGTCAGGCCTGATTTCACACATTGTGAATCAATTTAGAATGTCCAGTTTTTGGCTTGTGATCACATCAAAGTGAGAATATATCACAATCCAGGTTTGAGGAGTAAATCCATCTAAATGTATTAATTGTTTGTCTAAAGGTGATGTGCATTCTTCTTTACTAGTCTAAAATGTTGTCAAACAATGGACAGACAGACATCTTTTTCTAAATCAATGGTTTACCTATTCTGCCTTCCATTAAATCTGTTTACATTTCTCCATGGCTTTGTCCCATCCTCTGTCTCCTCACCCAACAAATTTTCAAAAATTCATCATTTCCATGAGTCTGGTCTGTTGTGCATTTCCATTTCTTCCTCCTGTTAAACTACAGGCAAACATTCAGCCAATTAGGCTCCAAGCTTGCAAACTCTGCTATTATCTTGCCAAATGCATTTGTCTCCCCCTGCCCCAATCCCCACCTCTCCTCCTAATGCTGTTCAAACCTGACTTTTTATAACGTATTAGTTGCCTGCCCTAATTTTTGGTTTGATTTAAATTTATCTCTGAATATGCTCCAGAAAAGCTTTGGGATTATCTACGACATTAATGTTCGTCAAACCTTAGCAAATTACTAATCATGGTGTTGCTGTCTTACCATTATTTATAGCTCTTGCCCGAGAACAATCAGTGACCTCCCTAACGGAAACAAAAATTGCTGACAATTATGAAAAATTAACTTTGCTTTCTCTCCACAGAAGCTGCCAGACCTGCTGAGCTTTCCCAGTGATTTCTATTTCTGTTTCAGAATTCCAACAGTTCCTTGTTTTTTAATTCAGTGAACCTCCCTTTCCTTGTTAACTGTGGCACTCAACTTCCACAAGACGTAAAGTTCATCCTGGTTTAGTGTAGCAAAGTATGGCCTTTAAAGCGTCATATATATGTGCCTTTGAATCATGGATATCAACAAGTCATCGCTGGACTTTTGATGGTCATCAGTAACGATTCTCGTTTTTGTTTAAGAATTAAAGCTAAAGCTAGAATAATTTTAAACAAACATTGAAGGTCCTAATGTACAGAGCAGATGTCAGCACCAAATGTTGGCATTGCAGTGAAGTGTGAAGTGTGAACTATTCATCAGTGGGGCTGAACAGCAACACCACAATAATTCCATCAAAAATGCCCCACTGCACCCTTCAGATTCAATGTGTTGACTATTGAACAAATGTTAGTGTTTTTCTTGAAGCAAGCTCCACAAGGGTTCCGTTAAAACTCCCGCAAAGTCAACTTTGATGGGCTGTACACTGTTTCTAGAAAGTCAAAAGCCACCTCTTCCACTGGGTCCTGTTTTCCCAACTCTCAAACAGCTGATGTTCCAGGGGATGATGAAGAAAATGCTTCCAAACACTCTGAAGTTCTCCTTGAACCACAGCAACATTCACATTAATAGCTAGAGGAATTTGCCACCAATGAGGACAACTTGTCCGTCCAACTCCATCACGCTTGAATTACAACATCTTAATGAAACAATGAATAAGAAGCAGGAGTAACCCATTCAACCCCTCAAGCCTGCTCTGCCATTTGACAGAATCACGGTAAATGTGATTATGACCCCAAATCCCCCATTCTCATCAATCTCTGATAACCTTTCATGGTCTTATTTAACAAAAATCCAGCTACTTCTGCCTTAAAAATATTCAAGGATTCTGCTTCCACCATTTCAAAAGAGTCCGAAAGACTCTTAATCCTCTTAGAGAAAATAAAACGTCATATCTCTGTTTTAAAAGGGAGATCTCTGAGTTTTACCAGTGACACCTAGGTCTAGATTCCCCCAGAAGAGGAAACATCCTTCCAACATCTACCTTACCAAGGCCCATCAGACTCTAAATATCCAATCAAGTTGCCTCTTTCTCCTCTAAATTCCAGAGATATAAGCTTAACCTGTGTAATCTTTCCTCATTAGTAAATTCCAGGTATTAGTTGAGTTAACCTTCTCTGAACTGCATCTAATGCATTTTACACCCATCCTTAAATAAGGTGATTCTTACTATTCACAGTATTCCAGATACAGTCTTACAAATCACCAGTATAACTGAAGTATAAACTTCCTATTTTTGCATTAAATTCTCCTCGTGATAAATGATAACATTCTTTCTAAACAAATGAAGATGACAAAGCTTTCTTAATTATTAGCTGTATCTCTATTATCATCTAACATGGTCTGTAGGAATGCCTGTGATCTAATTGAATGGTGGGGCAGGTAATGGATATATTAAATAAGGTTAATTGTGTGAGAATCGGTTGTGTATGGGGAGCTAGTAATCAATGATATGTGAGTTTCATGGACTGTGGATTAATGGTATGAAGTTCTCACCAAAACTGTGGACTTAGACGCTGTTGAAAAACATATACTTTCCAGTGTATAACTATGGTCACAGAGGACGTTTAACTCAAAACCTGAGTTTTCAGTCTATGATGACTGCGTTCTGATAATGTACCTTATGACCAGTGGAAAAATGAAATTACAATGTGAAACTAGTTTATTCTTTTACCAAAAAAAGCAAACAAAGTATGGCCTTAGCCCTTTCATTATCACACAGAAACAGGATAAGTAACAACAGTTTTGGAATTGGAGTTTGATTATTTGAACACAAAGAAAGGTTTGGACAGATTGTTAACTGTCATTTATAAAAGTGTCTAAAAATTAATTTATTGACTTTGAGGCATGATCAGCTTTTATTAAATGTAGAAAGACTGATGATATTACCATGGATGATTGCATAATGGAATTCAGCACATTGTATGTAAGACTGCAGAAATTTCCTTTGGAAATTTCCTTGGCATTTAAGTCTTTGGACTGTACCAAAATATCAAGTATAGGTCAAAATTAAAAGTTTGTCTGAGTTAAAGTTGCAGATAAATGTATGCAGACGGAACAAACATCATAAGCACTAAAAATACTCCCAGAGAAGTATTCCTTTCCAACCACATTCATATTGCAAAGTGGACTATCAATGATATGATAGAAAATGGAGTACACAGAGCTTACAGATTGGCAAGACCATCAAGATACAGGTTGCAGGCAGCAGTGCAAAAGGAGAACTGTTACTAAGGGAAATAAGAATTGAACTTGAGAACTGAAGAGAATTTGGGATTTATAATCAGAGAATGAACCCAATTTGCAATAAGTGAAACACGCAAGTTGTAGTCCAACAGTGTTTCAGGTGAAATTCAAAGTGCTATTCCATTATGAACTGTCTAAATGGTATAATAGAGTATTGGAAATTAAACATGAAATGGAAGATTATGAGGAAGAAGATGGAGATACAACTCAGAGAGGGTACCCTGTTAGTCACAAGACGTTTCAGCCTAGTGATGAATACACTAATTGCAGAATCTTTCAATTGTGCAATATTAGACAGTGGATGCATGATTATCGTGTGTGGAAGGAGCTGGCTAAAATGAAACTGAGTATCTCTAGGTAGAAGAGGTTGGGGTAAATTTAAGGAATTTGATAGTGCCACCAGTTTCAGATTTGCATTGATAATGCACTTAAACCTTTGAAAAAGAGCTGTCATCCTTTGTAAAGTAGCCAGAATCAGTCATTCTATTAGCCTGAATGTATGGTCCAGTGAAACAGCATTGTCATTAAGTAGGTCATTGATGAAAAAAGCAAAAATGAAACAAGATGTGAAAAATGACAGCTATTTGGTTTGTAATTTACACATCAGGAAATTATTCTATCCCTTTAATGGAATATTTACTTCTTTTCAGTGGAGAAGTATTATTGACAACAGGGTAGAAATGCAAAGACATGAAACTTCTTGTTAGCAAAGCTTTTTATGCAAATCTCAGTGATGCATTCTCAAGTGCAGAAGGTTTCATTTATTTGGTAGGAATAGAAAAGTAAGTAAGATCTTTAGTTTGAGAGCTAAAATATCAGAGGAGCAGTAAAATGTACCTTAGCAACAGAAACTCTCCTTCTTGCTGAGGTGGTAGATATGACTTTTTTTGTGAATGCATTGGAACATAATCTGAAAAGGGATTCCGGTGCAACACACAATGAGTGCAACATCAATGTTAAGTCATTTTGGGACAACATATACTTATTGAAATGTGTGAATGAGAAATGACTGAGGGCTAATATTACAATTTTAAAACAGATGCCTCAGAACAGAGAAACCTCCAAATTTAAATAGGTGGATGGCAGCAGTCAACTCTCTGTTCTACAAAGAAATGAGCAAGCTCTGAGAAACTGATGGACATAGTGGAAAAAGGATGTTTGGAACTTCAATGTGCAAAGATAACAAAAACAGGAATATAATGTTTTGATATTTTACATACTTTGTTTAATTTGTTTTAGATATATATTAGTTTATTGAAGAAGAAAACAAAATAGAACTTATTGTCATTTAATAAGATCTGAAGGGATGCCTGAGATGTAAAGAAAAGATGGAACAGGGGATGAATATATTCATTAAGGGTTAATTGAATAGGAATTGTTTACATAAATATTGGAAGCTAGTAATCACTGGATTGTGAGTTTTATGGAGTGTGGTTAACTAAAATATTACTCTCACCAAATATGTGCGCTTGGATTCGCTTCAAAAACATTTATCTTCAGGTATATAATGTCTACATATTAACCTTTTGCAATTCATGCAATAACTCACTTTAATCCCTCTGAATCTCAAAAGTCTGCAATTTCTCACTTTTTTTTGTTTTTCCTGCCAAAAATGGACAATTTTACATTTTCCCATATAATCTGGTACATTTTTCCCCATTAACTTAGTCTATTAATATCTTTTTGAAATCTTCTTGTGTCGTCTTCATAATTTCCTTTCAGACCTATCTTTGTGTTATCAGCAAATTTGGCAATCATACCTTCTGTTGTCCATAACGCCACAAGAAATTGGAAAAGGAATAGGCCCGTTTGGCTTCTCACGCTTGTTCCACCATCTATTAGGATCATGGCTGATCTGACATTCCTCACATCCGCTTTCATACCTTTTCCACGAAAACCTCAATTCATCTACTGATCAAGAATCTATCTCACCCTTAAAAATACACAGGACTCTGACACCCTCATCCCCAGCTCTCCATGCTAAGGAATGGGAAGCAATGGCCTAGTGGTATTATTGCTGGACTGTTAATCCAGAGACCTGGATAATGTTCTGGGGACCGGGTTCAAATCCCACCATGGCAGATGGTGGAATTAAGAGTTTATTGATGATTATTGTTGGGAAAAACCCACCTGGTTCACTAATGCCCTTTAGGGAAGTGAAACTGCCATCCTTGTCTGGTCTGGCCTTCATGTAGCTCCAGATTTACAGTAATGTGGCTGACTCTGAACTGCCCTCTGGGCAATTAGGGATGGACATGAAATGCTGCCTGGCCAGCGATGCCCTCATCTAATTAATGAATAAAGAATAAAATTCCAAAGGCTCAAACTTCTGAAGAAAGAAATTCCTCCTCATCTCAGTCTTAAATTGGCACCCCTTTATTCTGAAACTATACCCTCTGGTCCTCGACTCTCCCATGAGAGCAAACATCCTCTCAGCATTTACCCTGTCCAGCTTAAGAATCCTATATGATTCAATGAGATCACCTCTCATTCCTCTAGATTCCCAACCAGTTTAACCTGAACTCATAAGACAATCCCTCCACACTGGGGATCATCCTAGTGAACCCTCTCTAAACTTCCTCCTATGAAACATATATCTTCTTGAAGAAGGGGACCAAAACTACTCACAGTACTCCGATGCATGTCCCTTCATCTAAGACAGAAAGTGAGGTCCTGCACTGATCCCTGTGTCAATCAGTCATTGCATCCTACCGATCTGAAAAGACCAATTTACACCTATTTTCTGCTTCCTATTAGTTAACCAACATCTATCAATGCTAATATGCTACCCAAGATAGTGGCAGCAGAGAAGGAAAGTTAACAAAGCAATCCTGCACTCCACAGGTTGTCCTTCTATGTGCCCAAAGATCTGTGGGTTGAGAATCAGACCATTCAGTCAAATGAACGTCCAGTACAGAGACTCCTAACCATGCATAGATGCCTTCCTTGAGTCAAGGAACAACTTGCTATGATGCATAATCTCATTTAAACATCCATTGGTGAATTGCATTAAGCAAAGATGCAATAACAATTGATTAATTGAAAGATCAAATCTCAACCCTCTATTGATAATCTCACTGAGTTATGTGTAATTTTGTCATTGCCTCATTTACACAAATGTCTCCTTTCTAACTTCACACCATCACTTGTTGCTATAGCACTATCTTGTTTTGCTGGTTTTGAACTGGTTAAAATAACATTTCCCGACATCAACATAGTTTTTAAGCTTTCCAACCAGAACAGTGTCACCAAAAAAAAGTCTCTTCCTTGTAGCATCTGAGTTCTTTCCAGTCCATTGGATTGAGAAGTAGAATTGTGAATATATTGTATATTGTTATGACTGAGGTTGGAAGAGTGCAGTGTCTCTAAATGGTCTGATAACTCCAACATAGGTTTTAAAGATTTACCCAACTGCGAATATGACTAATTGCATAATTTCTCTATATTAGGTTCAGAATAAAAGTATCAAACAATTTTCTTTAATAAACAATGGAATTATCAATTTATAAGAAAACAAGACTTACAGTTCATCCAGGAATTACTGGGAAGGACTCTTCCAGATATTTCTCAGGAGGACAGCAGAATCAGGATTACACACTGAACTTGCAACAAGGGTTTCTCAGAAAGGCAGAGTTTGAGCTGGGTACCACCTTTCTCTCAGCTCTGAACACCTTTCAATTCACAGCCATAAACACCAGGCAGCTGCTTTTACAAAAATCCAGATGTTAACTGAAGACGGGTGGCTTCCCATAAACCCAGCAGCTCCACAACTTTGGTTGTTTCGTCAGCTTGAAACATTGGATTATTAACAAGTGATTTTGAAAAAAAAAGTGTCCACTGTCTTTTCCATGGCCTGCAAAAAAGAATGTACTCAAGTGTCCAAATTCACGACTGTCCACAATCTTTTCACAGGGATCCTCATGCAAAATAATAATGTGTCTTTGTAACAAAACTTAAACACAACAGAATTCATAACTGGTTAATTTTGAAAGGAAGAAAAAGTCATACCTCCATTCTTTAATATTCCTAGTTATCTATCTTATTAAAAATGATGAATAAGTACCAATTAGTGACGTGGGTGAGGACTACTTTGTGTTAATGATACCTTGCCCACAGCATCGCCAAGGGCGCCTCACAACAGGAACTGAACCAAATTTCAGCAAATCCGATCTACACTCGTGAGCCACAGATCAAAGGGTATGTCCTTGCCTCAAAAATGTTAGCTTCTGAGACAGAAACCTATTTTCTATTCCACAGATTTACTCATACATATTCACTCCATAACAGACCACTAAAGCAATGATGAAAATCTATGAGTCATATGAAAAATGCCGCTGCTCACTGCACCAATTGAAGAAAACTAACAATGATTTTCTGGCAATATTTTTAGCAAGATGTCATTGCAGTCTTTGTTTTTCCTGTCAGAATATTTTAATCACTGGAGGAGACCAATTTTGCCCACAGCAGGCACACAGTTTTCTTTCTTTCCTTGCTGTTTACTCCTCTTGACCTGTCTTGATTATCGTCTCCTTGCTGTGAAACATCCCATTGTATATGCTGCCAGGCATGGCAGTAAAGGTGTTAAGATGTAAAGATGCCAATAATATTCCACCCTGCAGCTTCTATAGCTGTCATGTGCCCTTTTTAAATCTTGCCTGGTTAGTGTGCAGCCATAAGCATTAAGTTAGACAGGGGCATAAACTGATTTTTCCAATTAACGATCAGGTACATTGGTCAGTCACTACACATAAGAAACATTGAGATCAACTGCATTGTGCGGTTTTACTTGTTACTAGTGTGCGCACACACACACGCGCACACACACATAATTGTAAAAATGCAGGACCAAGCCTTCACCTAGACATCATGTTATGAGAATCCAACATGAGCGCTTGGTGTTTTATTGAGATATCATTGGGCCGAATGTATCATTACCTTGGTGTGATCAGGCTACTTAATGCAGGCTGAAGATTCAATCTGAAATCTTCATTATCTGCCTTCAGCTACTTACTGAGCCAGCAAGGAGTCATCCATCGCAGTGTTGAAGGGAAAGGAACTCACAGTTGGATTACTTTTCATATTTATCTTACTGTCTTTGACTGCTATTTGAAAAAATAAATTTAATTGCCATTGAAATCATTCTGAGAGACAATGCACTTTTCTTGAGAAAAAGACAGGACTTAGAACTTATAATTTTAAAATCTATTTGTTACCTATGGTCCAAAAGTTCAATTAAAGTTACGAATGTATGCAGACTTCCTCTGAATTACGTTGCCGTACATGCATTTATAAACCAATTCTCTGTCAACCTGTCAAGAGATATTTTATATGTGTGAAGCAGTTGAATCAATGAATTAGCACCCAATTCCAATTTTAGAAAGTGTACAGGGAGGTGAATCAGAATTTTCTCATCCCTTACAATTCAAATTTCCCCTCTAATAATTTATTGTAAACATAAGATAAATTCATAAGCTCTGAACCTTCTATTAGGGTTCTTCCAGTGCAGTTGTAGTGTCCCAACCTCTGAGCCAGAAGACCCAGGTTCAATTCCCACTGAACCAGAGGTGTATCATAACTCACTTGAATTTTTTGATTTAAAATATCTGTAAACTTCTTTTAAGGCCAAATATTAAGTGAAATTGAGTCAGCTGAATAAGTAAACAAATATTTGATTTCCATTTAAATTGCTAAGACTTCAGTACTGATCTACAAATCTATTCGTCAGACAAGATACACGAAGCTAGAAATCAGAGCAGATTCAGTTCTACCAGAAGGTGGAGGCCTAAGGCTGGAGTCTCAGTAAGCCGGAGAAAGCACTTGGAATGCCGGAGACCGCTGTCTGGATTCTGGCACGTGTTCAGCAATGGCCAGGTTGGTCCTAGGAATTTTGAGTTGGGAAGAGGCACAATAGTGTTGGAAGCTTACAGGAGAGCTCCTGTTTCAGATTGGGAGAGATAGAATTGGGCAACTTATATTCTGCCGGTGTTCAGAATTTCAAGATTTGAGGCTTGTTGACTTATTCCAGGCTCTGTCACTTTTCTGAGATGGGTTTTTGGCATTAGGCCCGACATTAGTTTACGCAAAAAGTGACTGGATACCTGAATCAGCACGATCAGGGGAGATGTAGGCCATCCACATAGGCTCTCAGCATTTCCTCAAGTTAATTTGAAAAACATGGGAAATTGTACTTGAGGTTTGACACATAATTAGCCCACATCTGTTCACTGTGTTGCAGGCTGTATGGTAATTTCATGCTGCCTACTGTTTTACAAGATTGTTGTGTTTAACCTGCACTTTTAAGGCTGGTCAGGTTGCATCCTGGTTTCAAGAAGTAGTGGAGATCCTTTGTGCACTGAATCCATGCTGTGCTATAAAGTTGAAAGGCTGAAAGTGACAGAGTCAAATATGGGAAAGATCCAAAGACACATAAAATTGCACCAGCAAACTGAAAATATATCCAAAAAACCTACCTGCAAGTACCTCATTATCACATGGTGTGGCTCTGCTGGACTGCCTTTTTTTCATTTTTCTAATCAATCTGTTTAGAGATGTTACTACACAGCAAGTGGGACTTGAACCTGGGACTCCTGGCTTAGAGTTTGGAAAACACTTCCACTGCAACACAAGCGCCTACTGTTGGGTAGACGTTCATTCCATTTAACATGGTGTTCAGTTGTATGCAATTATGACGTTGGCATTGGGTAAGCTGATGCATTGGACAGAAGTTAAATGATCTGAAAGCTAATTGATTACATCCAAACTCCACACACCTGCCACATCCAGCCAAGAATGGTGTTAGACAAGTAAACAACTTACTGCAGGAACAGACTCCAAGTACTATCTTCAATTCTGGGAGAGGCTAGCACATCAATGTAGAAGGTTGAAATATTTGCAACCCTGGTCAGCCCAAAGTGCTGAGTGACTGATCCATCTCAGCCTTCTTCTGTGACCCTCAGCATCACAGTTGCCAGTTTTCAGCCAATGTGGTCCATTCCAGATGATACAAGAAATGACAGAAGGGTCCGGATACTGCAAATCCTACAGGTTCTTAGAATTGTAATATGTGGGAGTAGAAGTAAGTCATTCAGCCCATCAGGTCTGCTCCATATAACAATGGGATCACAGCTGATCTGATAATCCTTAACTCCACTTGTTGGCTTTTTACCCATTGTCCTTGATTCTCTTACTGATTAAAAATCTGTACACCTCAGCCTAGAATATACTTAATGAACCACCTCTCTCACAGTGGTCTGCAGTAAAAGAATTCCACAAATCCATTACCCTCTGGGAGAAACGAAATCCTCCTTATCTCCATCTTAAATGGGCAATCCCTTACTCTGAGATAGGCCCTCTGGTTCTAGACTTTTCCACAAATGACAACAACCTCTCCATATCTACCCTGCTAAACTCTGTAAGAATCTATTTGTTTTGATAAAGTCTCCTCTCATTCTTCTAACCTCCAATGAGGACAACCCTACCTATGCAATCTCTCTCTATCAACCTCACAAATCTTCTCTGAACTGCCTGCTTTGCTAATATATCTTACCTTAGATAAGGCGTCCTGACTACGTTCCAGCAATAGTATTGAAGACTTATGATTCCAAACTAGCTGTGCCCTTAGCCAAGTTACCCCAGTATAACAGGCATTACCCACAATATGGAAAATTGCACAGACATGTCCCGCACGCAAAAAGCAGACCATTAACGGCCCCTTTATTCCACTCTCAATCATCAGTAAGAGTATGGAAGGATTCATCAACAGTTCTATCAAGCAATGCTTACTTAGCTCGTTGATGCTCAGTTTAGGTCCCACTAGGTCCATTCAGTTCATTACAGCCTTTGGAAGAAAGGACCTGAGCTTGAGAAGTGAGGTGAGAGTGATAGGCCATGACGTCATCACCAACATCACTGAAGGAGTTCCTCAGGGTAGTGTTCCGTTCCAAACCGGTTCAATTGCTCCACCAGTGACTTTTTCTCCATCATAAGGTCAGAAGTGTGGACGTTTGCTGATGATTGCACAGTGTTCAGTATTATTTGCCATTCCTCAGCTACTGAACCAGATACCACCCATCTAGGTCAAATATCCTGGAATTCCCTTCCCAAAACCAATCCCTGGATGAGAATCATTACCCAAAGTACTAAGTGTGGTGGGTGTGTTCATGGCAATTGATTCTCCACACCCAAAAATGAAGTAGTTCACTGGCTTGAGTTCCAATCGGGTAGACCTAATTGTTTAGCTTCTTGGCAAATCAAAGGACTCAACGTTGAAGACAAGATTCATCAGAAGCTGCCATTCAATTGGAAGCTGAGATTGTTGCTGGAGTTGTAGCAGTCACTCACTCCAGTCATGGTAAGGCCAGTCTATTCTTTTGAACCCTGTCCCAGATATAATACAAAATATTCCTGTTTTTCCAAAGATAAAATCAGATCCCCAACAAATATTCTTGCATATACACAGGCATGAGTGGTCCATTTGATAATTATACAAACAGGGAAAGCAAACTTTACAAAATTAAAACTCAAGCTTCAAAGTAAAACTTTGAAGATTTGACAACTCATCCTGATCTAATGACTGTCTCCTCATGGAGAAGTATGTTTTGTCCTTTTTGTACTTGTTTGATAATTTGGTAATCTTGTTGCTGGTTGATGTCAGTTAATATTGCAGCACAATCATCATCACTCAGAGTTTCCTTCATCACTTTCTCTGCCTGCTTGGCATGCTGTACACTGGTCTCAGTTGTTTTTATTTTTATTATTCTTTCATGGGACGTAAGCATCTTTAGCAAGCCCAGCATCTGGTGCCCATTCCTAATTACCATTGAACTGAATGGTCTGCTGGTCCTCTTCAGAGGGCAGTTAAGAGTCAACGACACTGTTGTGAGACTGCAGTTTCATATAGGCTAGACTGAGCAAGGCATGGCACATTTCATCCGCCAAAGATCATTCACAAACCTGATGTAGCATCATAATCAGTAATGGCTTCCTACAATGTGGGCTGGTTATATATTCTAGAAATCATTGATGGTATTCAGTTTTTGCACTTGGATAGCTAACTCTTTCTTTCTGCTGAGTGTTACATTTTGCCTCCTCTCTAGCTGCTCGCTCATGTGTATCTTTTTCTTTCTCTTCTGTCTTTGAAGAAGGTCCTGACCTCAGACTGATTCGTCAATTCGTTGCTGGGTAAGATCACTCAAACTTGCCTTCTGAGCATACGTTGTACTGGGCATGGTAATCCTTCCCAATTGGTGTCACATAAAATGAAGCAATGTGGAAATTTTCTTTTCATACTCAATACTCAATGATAATTAATATAATAGTCTGTATCATATGTTCGGCTGGACAATTTGCTGGATAATGGGGTGATAGTATGATAGGGATCACTTCCCAATTAGTGCACGTCTTGAAACAATTTACCAGTTTACTGCAGTCCCTTGTCAGACACAATCTGTTCCTGAATACTGAATGAATTGAAAATAGCACCCAGTGTGGCAGCGATTGCTATGTCTCCAAACAATGGGGAATTAATCTGCCACAAGGATGTATTCTTAAGAATAAGTCTACCTCTGCCTAAGGAGTGAATGGAGCATCATGGGAATGTAACGGTTTCTCTGCTGGGGGATGCATTGGTCATGCCTTACTTGCATTCATGAGATATTGAATATCCTGATTCGACCTTAGCTAACACCCAGATTCACCTGCTAGCCTTCTTCTGCATTCAATACCCATGTGTCCCCGGCGTAAGTCAGACGTGATTCTTTAGTGTCATGCTTTTGGTTTTAGGACTGGTTTACTTTGAAAGTGACATGTCCTGTTATACGAAATCCATTTTTGCATGACCAAAATGTATGGATGTTCATAGGCATGTCTTTAATACAGTCAGGCTATCCCTGGATAATGACCTTTTGCAATTCTTGTAGTTGCTCATCTTTGGCAGATGCTGATTGTTCTGTCTAAAGTGCTACAGACCAACATTGAGAATATCTTCAACTTTAACTGATTCAAATGTTTTGTACTGTGTCAGTTCCACCACAATTGGTGCAGGTTAAGTCTCATGAACCGAGCCTATGTCTGCGCATGCTGGTAGTCATAGAGCCATAGAGCTGTACCGCATGGAACAGACCCTTTGGTCCAACTTGTCCATGCGGACCAGATATCCCAAATTAATCTAGTCCCACTTTCCAGCATTTAGCCCATATTCCTCTAAACCCTTCCTATTCATATACCCATTCAGATGCCTTTGAAATGTAGTTATTGTAGCTGACTCCACGGCTTCCTCTGGCAGCTCATTCCATACACACACCACCCTCTTCGTGATAAAGTTGCTCCTCAGGTCCCTTTTAAATCTTATCGAGGTTCTGCCACGACTGAATAATTACATATCAGGAGAAATTTTCGGGGAATTGTGATGAACTTGCATACTGGCACTGTGGTGTGATTCCAATAATGCATGGAATAATTAATCTATCATTTGCTAGGGACTGTCACTCATAAGCGGTAACATGTATTGTTACTTACTGAGGTCCATGCCTTTCAGGATATACAATGGTATTACACGGGCACGAGATTCTGCGTTGATTTTCATTTTTGGGTGTGTCACATGTTTTTTTCAGGACATATGATGTTAATGATTGTTAAAGTTTCTGATCACCTTCTACCACTGGCCTCGTGTGTGAGGTTAACAATCTGGAAAGCTCAATCATCTGTGATACGTTTTGCCATTCCGTATTAAAACTGTCTTCACTTACAGGACCCATATCCCTCTATTACCTTCCTATTCATGTATTCATGCAGATGCTTCTTGAATGCTGCTACTGTGTCTGCTTTCACCATCTCCTCTGGCAGCATGTTCCAGGCACTCATTGCCCTTTGTATGAAAAACCTGCTTCGTACATCTCTTTTAAACTTCCCCGCACCCCCACACCTTGAACCTGTGCCCACACGTAATTGACGTCTTCACTCTGGGGGAAAAAACCCTCATACTTTCCACTCTATCCATGCTATTGACCACTTTATAAACTTCTATTTGGTCGCCCCTCAATGTCTTGCTTTCCAGTGAAAACAAACCCAGTTTGTCCAACCTTTCTTCATAGCTAAAATCTCTCACACCATGACCCTGAAAGTCTAAATCCGTTTGCAATTCAGGCCTGTTGATTAGATTTTCAAAATACCCACCAGTGGAATTTTGCAGATAGTGGGAACTGCCGATGCTGGAGAATATGAGATAACAAGGTGTGGAGCTGGGTAAACACAGCGGGCCGGGCAGCATCAAAGGAGCAGGAAGGCTGACGTTTCAGGCCTAGACCCTTCTTCAGAAAATTTTGGAGTCCACTTCACAGGTGGCTGTTGCTACTTATCATGATGTGTCTTTTGCTTCCAGCAGGATATTTGTAGCTGATGCAGCAATGCCTGTGTTATTCCCTATAGCATGTAAACTAGACAGAGTAACATGGTATTGAAAGACTTAACAGGCATTGATTACAGGTCATTAATTTATATGAATTTTATATTCATGGACACTTCAGTATCTGGGGCTAATATTGAGATTTGTGGGTACAAATAGCTGTATGCTCCGATCAGTATGTCGTGTTGAAAGTTGCCTTAATTTAATAAAGTCTGAGATCTTTATACCCTGAGATCACATGCTATGACACTGTAATGCTATCAAGCATATTACTTAAAGGAAGACTTCACTGATGTAAAAGCTGTGAAATAGAACACAACTGGTACCAACGACTGTGAGATCCAACACAATTGTTATAGATTAATTTCATTTAATACAAAATGGAAAAGTAAATATTTCAAACACTTGCACATTGCAATGTCACTCATATGTCTTAACAATGCTTTAAAACATAACTTTCATGATGTTTCTGATGGGGCTATTCCTTACCATTTCTTCCTTATCCTAGATGAGAAATTCCTAGTGGTGATATTGACAATCACTTAACACATTCATACAACATTCCTCTGTCCATTACTTTAACAAAGGTATAAATCATTATTGAATATAGATGCACTTTTGAATGATTTAAATTAGGTTAAAGATTTGCACTATGTTGCGTGGCTGATGTGAATTGGGGAGAGAGGCTATGATTAATAGGGACTGTCCTTCAGAGTAAAGTGTCTTTAGGTACTCATTGATTCTCAAGGTATATAATTCGGCACTGATAGATTTGCTTAAAGGGAGTGCTCTAATAAATTGAACAATTATATTCTCACCTGACTCTCCAAAATAACTGGCTGGAGCTGTGTCACATTATCTGGTTATATTCCTCAGAACAGCGATGAACGTGGAACAGCTACAGTCTTCACACTTTGCAAATAGTGAATGTATGCTCAGTGCCTGGGTCAAACTAGCCCATTCCCTGTTTAATCATCTTAACTAAGCATGCAAATTCATCACCATCCTCCCAATCGCTCTGCAAAGAAAATAAAAATCTCTGTCAGTCCATTTATAAGCGAGCAATGAAGAAAACTGAAGAGTCTTAGAAAGAAATGAGGTTTCACGAGATGAAGTAAAATGCTCAGTGAACCTTGTACAAATAGATACTACCGGACTGTCAGCAGCTTAAAAAATTGAGAGAAATTTAATAGGACGGTGTAAGGAAAGTAAAATGGTAAAATAGTGCTGTTTTAAAATATGAAAATTCTGCACCTTTCAAATCCGTGATCACTTCCATATAGGAGAACAAACATAGCATATGTGAGGGAACACTATCACCTGCAAGTTTCCCTCCAAGTCACTCACCAACCTTCCTGATTTGGGAACATTGATGTTCCTTCAGTGTTGCTGGGTCAAAATCCTGGAATTTCTTCCATAACAGCTTTGTGTGTGCAACCACACCAAATAGATTGCAGCAACTCGAGAAGACAGCTTACCATCACCTTCTAAAGGGCAACTAGGGATGGACTATAAAAGCTGGCCTGTCCAGCAATGCCCATATCCCATGAGTGAATTAAAAATGAAATGTGATCTAGAAGATTGGTGTTCTTTAACTTAATGAGGCAGGTTATACTTTGTCTTAATGTGTAGGCTCTGTGCAGGCCATTGATTTCTATACCTAATGCTGCCTTTGTCTCAACACATTTGTGGGTATCATTCAGGATTGCTGCAAAACTATTAGAAAATTCCAAATAATTTCTTGCCCCAGTTCTTACAGGAAGAAGAGGAACTGCCGGTAGATGTGAATTAATGGGATATTTGGATTAATGATCATGGATCCAGCAGGAATTCATCTCTACACTATGTATGGGTAAACACAATGGTTCAGACAGGCAGCATGATTTCACCCAAATTCATAAGGTGATAAAGATGTTAATCCCTTCACCTTAGTCCTCAACACACATTTTAAACATATCTTAGAGATAAGCAAAGCACAATATACTAAGCTATTTAATCCACACAATAGTCACACTGATCTCCAATATCTCAACATTTATCCCAATGTAATCTCTTGACCTTCAATTCAGGATACGACTTAAAAGCACTAAGATTCACTTAAAGAAATCCATACTAAATTGACTCCTATCATTGTAGCATCTGTCCACACACATTTATTTTCTATATCCTCAAACTCAAGGGATGGATGGAGATGATTTTATATCCCTATTAGGAGAAAGGTTTATTTTATGAAGTTATTCTTTTGCAGCTCCTTTTCTTCAACCTGCCCCAAATTCTGAACTGAAAGTAAGCTCTTCAACTGACACTGAGATTTTTCATTCTGTCAATAGTTTGGCTGTCAGAGTTGTGTAAAGTGAATTGGAAAGAAATTGCGAGTAATTTTGAGTTATAGATGCACTTTCACTTCTAATGCATTCAGGGAATATCGTGATTTCGTGTAGGAATGCCTGTCTTCATTTTCCAACTGTGACTTGGCAAAAATGTCAAATAGCCATCCTACACTGAGGCCAACTGAGCCTGTGAATTATCCAAGTAAGGGCTTCTTCCTCAGCCAATTGGCTGGATAAGTAGGGGAGGCCTCCAATACAGGCAGTCTTTATCCCACGCAGCAACCAAACACTAGCAAACACCCTCATTGGTAGCGGCATTGCCTCCCCTCACCAACCCCACTCCCAGCCATGCCAATTCCCCGTCCAACCCACACCCCCACCCCCAACTGCCACCAAGCTGTATTTAACTGTCGGGGCAGATCCTGCCTTTCTCTTCTTCCAGGTGCGGACCCAGCAATAGCTGCTGCCATATATGTTAATGGGTCTGAAAGAGTTAGTGCTAAGGTTGTTTTAAGCTTCACCTATGGTGTCACATGGTTTTAGGTAGAGAATTGGACTATCTATCAAGATGTCCCAATAGAGACAGCTCTTTCACTTCTAATAGTTTTAATTAATTATACCTAATTAGAGTGCGTGCTATCACGCAATAAACTGCCTTTTGCTATTAAAGGTAAGTGCCCGTTTCATTAATTACCCTGGCAATTACCCTCAGCATTGAGAGGAGGATTGGTGGAACCACTGTACTGAACTCTAGCTACCCGTAGTTGGTAACTCAGGCTCTAATATAACATGGTGATCAGTGATGGACATCATTGCTGAAATACCTTAAGGCAATAATGTACAGAGAATTCATTTGACTAGGGTGGCTCAGTGGTTAGCACTGCTGCCTCACAGTGCCAGAGACTTGGGTTCAATTCCACCCTCAGACGACTCTCTGTGTGGATAACAAGGTGTGGAGCTGGATTTGACACGTTCTCCCTGTGTCTGTGTGGGTTTCCTCTGAGTTAGGTTAGAGATACTCAAGAGCAAAGAGCAAAATGTTTACTGCAAAAAGCCTAGCTAGGATGGACAGAAAGATAAGAGAGTACTTAATACGCAAAATGAGTATTGCTATCATATGGGTAAGCTAGCCTGGCTGTAGCAGACTGTGCCATGGTCAGAAAATACACTTATACCAAGGCTCCATGTCAGAAAACTCTTTAAGTTTATATTCAAAGCAAAAAAGCAAGTTTAAAAAGTTTGAAGAAAGTGTCTTTCAGAAGAAGTTAAAAGAAACTTCAGACTTATATAACGTTGGGCACTCATGTTTTAAACCTCAGTGGAAAAATTATGAAAGCTGCAGCCAAAGATGTTGATTTTAAAAACTTGTGTAAGGAGGTGTGCGTTGCTTCTTTTAATCCATTAAAAACCAGAAAATGTCCGCTTTGAGGTTGTAGACGTGCCGGCTGAGCCAGTGTGTTTGATTTTTCCGTCATCCTGCCAGGTAACATTGTCAGTGTGCCTCCGGTGAAGCCTAGATGTTACCTAGCAGGGTGACAAAATGTCTGCAATCAAACACACCGGCTCGGTGAGCAAGTCTACAACCTCATCCACAACCCGAGTGACAAATCTTCTCAAAAATTTTAAATGTCCACTTTATCCATGAAGGAGCTAGGTATTCCCATTCAGACTGTAGAAAATGGGAAAACACTCCAAGAGGCAGAAAACCACTCATTTGATCATTACAAGGGGTAGAAAACCCCAATAAGCAACACAGGGATAGAGTATTGCTGTAAAGCTTAGAAGAAATAACCCAATGCAGTTTTAATCATCAACTAAACTTAAAGCTTTGTTGGAACAATGTCATGCGATGCAACCATAACACAGAATTTAAAATCTTGCATCCAGAGAAAATACTGAAACATAGCTGTAATAGAGTTTAAAAGTCTGAAGAAATGTTAAGACCACAGAATTTAATTGGATTCAAGCTTGAAGACAGCAAATTATAAATAGATTTGAGAAGGCACAGATTTAAAGCAGCTTTAAAGGCATAAAATACAATAAACGCATGTGGAAGGAATGGTAAGAATTTAACTTGCAAAACTATGCAATGTCAGAGATGGACCAAACAGAACATAGCATTGGACATTTTGGAGAAAATAGATCTTGGGTACAGATTTGCTTCAAAATTAAACACTAAGCCTGAAGCTCAGTTAATGTTTTATTGTATCGAATAGCTCCTAGAATGGAAGCATTATTTGTCATCAAAATATAAACGCAGGTACAAACATTTTTGACAAAATTTTAGAAGGTTCTGATAATGACTTTTATCTGAGGATAAATACAATTCTCAAAAGGACAAGATTTAACAGAAGAGTTCAGCATCCAGGGGAACCCACAAACAGTTTAATAAATGACCTCTACAGATTAGTGGAAAACTGTAATCGTGGAGCTTTGAAATCCAAATTTGTAAGAGACAGAATTTGTGTTGGCATTATTAATTAGTATTCCAGCATTATTACAGGCCAAAGAAGATTTAATGTTGGAGAAAACTATTCAAAACATGCTGAAAGCGGAAACCAGGAAGATTTAAGGATAAATCCTGAGAGGTGGAGGGCAATGTTGCCAGAGGAGACCAATAGAATCTATCCATTTTATAAGCTACAAACACCCTGCTGGTGCACATGACAAGCCAACACAAAGAATAGGGCTAACAATCAGTGTGGAACAACAAAGCCTCATAAGTGCCCAGCATTGGACAAAATAACTTTTTTTTAAGTTCACTCACAGGATGACAGCATCACTGGCCTAGCCAGAGGACAGTTGAAAGTCAATCACTTTGCTGTGGGTCTAGACTTACAAGTAGGCCAGATCAGGTAAGGATGGCAGCTTCCTTCCCTAAAGGACATTAGCGAACCAGATGGGTTTTTTTTCCCAACAATGAACAATAATTTTATAATCATCATTTGACTCTGAATTCCAGATTTGTATTGAATTTAAATCTATAGTCTGCTGTGGCAGGATTCAAACCTGGGTCTCCAGAACATTACCGGGGTCTCTGGAGTAACAGACCACTGGTAATACCATTAGGCTATTGCCCCGTACAAATGCTACATCTATAAAACTATAAGTCATTTGCAGAAGATGTGGAGAAAAAGAACACAGTTTCAAAGCAGCAAAAAGTCAAATGTTTACCCACACAAAAGTATTACCAAGGTAATTGGGCTTCCTTATGTGGTTGTGCATCCTGGTATCTCTAAGAAACGAGCAGCTTCAATAACGTAAAAGAATTGTCGTCACATTGAATGTCAGTGTGGGTGACACAGGCAGACACCTTCATGCATTCAAGTCAATATATTTTCTTCAACATTTTCAAACCGGTGCTACAGTCTAAATGTGAAAGAAAAAGCAAATTGTGAGTTTGTTTTATCTGTTACAATAGGTAAGAAAGCATGGAACATTTGTCATCAGAACTGGTATCTCATTTGGCACCTATTTTGCACGTGGAAAGGCCCCAGAAACAGGAAGTTGTTGCCATTGGCAGGATGGTCAGGAACTACGGGACATAAGCCAGTTGGCAAAACTAGAGGAGAGATGAGGAGATTACTTAGATAACTCTTTCAACTAGTTGGCACTATTATATTGAGCAGGACAGATGCTTACTGTGTTTTAAGATGCTCCTTGTTAAGTCTAACCTATAAGAACAGTGCCAACTGATGAATGATCAGACCCTTTACTGGTCTCTGTATAGTTCTCCGACTGACTTCCCACTAATTCCTAGACTGTTTACACTGGACCTGCAGTACTGACCGTAGCCCATCCCCCTGGACTGCAGTGAAATGGACCCCAGGATCTGGGCGTGCTCTGAGATGAGTGGTAGTGACCCTACCTCTGAGGAAGGAAGCCCAGGTTCAAGTCTAACCTGCTTAAGAGATGTGTCATAACATTTCTGAACAGGTTGATCAGAAATTATCTATTAGGAGCAAGCACTCTCAGAGTCCTTGTAGCACTGTCCACCACAAGTGGCCAAGCCCCTGGACTAAGATTGGACACATCCCTTGACTTACTCTGCCAGAGCAGATAACAATAACATTCATACCATACAAATGCCAAGCAATGACTATCTCCAATTAGAACAATTTACCCATTGCCAATTGACCTTCAATTGACATACACCCACTATCAACATCCTTTGGGTGACCATTGACCAGAAACTCAACTGGACATGCCATATACATACAGTGGTTACAACAGTAGGTCCGATGTTAGGAATGCTGTGTCAAGTAACTCACCTCCTGACTCCTCAAAGCCTGTCCACCATCTTTAAGGCACAAATCAGGAGTGTGATGGAATAATCCCCACTTATTTGGATGGATGCAGCTCCAAAAGCACTCAAGAAGCTGGACACATCCAGGACAAAGCAGCCCCTTTGATTGGCAGCACATCCACAAGCATCCATTCCCTCACCACCGATCTTCAGTCATAGCAGTGTATGTTATCAACAAAATGAACAACAGAAATTCACCCAAGATTCTCAAACAGCACATTCCAAACCCACCAACCCTTCCATCTAGAAGGACAAGGGCAGCCGATAATGGGAACACCACCTCTTGCAAGTTCCTATCCCAGCCACTCACCATTCTGACTTGGAAATATATTGTCATTCCTTCATTATCTCTGAGTCAAAATCCTGGAATTCCTTCCCTAAAGGCATTGTAGGTCTAGCTGCAGCAGGTGGACTGCAGTGGTTCAACAAGGCTGATCGCCACTACTTTCTCAAGGGCAACTAGGAACGGGTAATAAATGCTAGCCAGTGACCAACACCCTAGTCCCACAAGTGAATAAAGAAAAAGTCCACCTTGTCTTGACTGAGGGCCGCTTGTTCCATCTTAGACTTTGAGACACAGCCATTTTGTTGGTGCACATGCAACAGTGTTACAATGAAAGTGTCAGTGCATTGAAGTGAATAACTACGTTACAAACAGGTTAAAGAAGTGCCATGATGATAGGGTGAGCCTGGTGCATGTCTGTTTCCAAACTTCTTGAATGGAGGTGTGAGGTGTGATTGCTACCCATGGAAAGTGCCCTAAGGAGCTGGGCACTGCTGGCCATGGTAGAACTTGAGAGGAGCCATTGATAAGCTGGAACTATTAGCTACCTGCTGTAACATTCATGTCAGGGAATATAGCATCTCCATCGCATGGAAAAACAGCGAACTGCACATTAATGAAGCAAGAATAGGTCATAGTGGGTGTTAATGGTTGCAGATGGGATTCTCACCAAACACTAGTAAAAATCTTGTCTCACCATTCAAACTTCATGTTGAAAATTGAAGTAGATGGTGAGAATCTAATTTTACCAACCTCAGCATATTTTCCCAACGTGGCCTTTGTTTGGAGGCTTGGAGAATTCTCTCCATTATCTAGCAGGCCAGATTTCATTCTGTAATCTGACTTGCCTAGTTCTATCATGAGCTGGTTTCATAATACGATGTTAGACACTGATAGATTTCTCAATACTAATGGCATCAAGGGACATGGGGACATGCAAGAAACTGCACTTAAGATGATCAGCCATGACTGAGGATGACAGAGCAATCTCAATAGCCTGAATGGCCCATTTCTGTTTCTATGTTCCTATTCAGCAGGAGTGGCAGGGATCATGCCAGCCTCCTGCCTAAACTTTGGATGCCAACTTGTTGGAGGGATGCTTGAAGAATCTTGGCATCAAAACCTATGCTCAGACTCCCTCAGGAATTCCTAAAACTTAAGTTGCAGTGAAGTGACAACTTTCAGACTTAGGTGGGAAGGAATAACCATGGCCTTGAGGCAAAAGCAGGTTCATCGAGTTAAGTCAAATATAACCCGTGATATAATTGAACAGCAGAATACGTTGAGGGACTGATTGGCCTGCTCCTTCTTCTGTTGTTCCTGCCTCCCTTGGTCCCTTTCACTAGATAAATGTCAGATTGTATATCTATATAGTGTCAGAAGAGTAATCACAGAGGTGTCCTTTAGTCCTTGCAATGACTCAACGATCACTTGCTTGTCATCAGCCTGAATATCTTAGCTATTAACAGCAAAGTTTTGTGTTGAAGGTTGAATTTGATGCGAATCTATACGTAATTCAATGAGAAATGCGGTTCCCTTGAACATCCCATTTGTTCAGTGGAGCACAAGCTTTGACATTCAGCAACTGTACATAGTTTTTCAACTGAGCAAATCCAGAGCATCTTCCAATTCTGAGAGAAGGTCATTAAATGAAACACTAGATGTAGTGTCACACCACTCCTTGTTGTCAATATCCATTAGCCCCTACCAATGCACACACCCGCCCTGGTGTCTCCAACCAAAAGCATTTAATTCTTTCATCCATCATCAATGTTCCAGTGCAGTACTGACTGTGGCCATTACTCCGATTGGCACTGCAGTAAGTGCAGGATCCTTTACAGAATTGTGTCAGATCTCCTGAAAATGTTCAAAGCAAGGATCTGGCCAGTTGTTTAGCCACTAGACATCAACCCCACCATGCATGTTAAATTCTGCCAATCAATTTGATTTTTTTTCTCTTCACAGATGCTAGTTGGCCTGCTGCGTAATTCCCTGTTTAAGTTTTATATTTTCAACTTTCCTGGGCATACAGCTGGCACTGTGGCTGAGAAATCTATTATTTCGAATGCCCAGCTTTCAGTATGTGCGCAAATCTTTGCGGGTGCCAGGATAAGCTGGAAAAGTGTTCAAAACAACGACTGGGATCATCGGTTTTATTTATAGGAGAAGACCAAACAAAAGCAAGGAAGTTATGCTACATCTTTCTAAATCACTGGCTTGGCCTCAGCTGGAGTACTGTATTCAGCTCTGGGCTCCACACTTTAGGAAGGAAGCCAGGAGCATTGATGAAACAACACAGAGGTTGATAACCTGTCACTAAATCAACTTTTATTTACACGTGCATAGTCCTAGAACCTGGTCCAGCTTCCTTATAGCCAGATCTAAGAGTGAACAGAGAACCCCTCTGGCCCTCCTGTTTATATCTGTCATAGTCTATGAGGTTAATCTGGCTGACCTCGTTATAATCAATATTATTGAAAAACTGCAAAAGGGAACTACGAGAATGATACCAGGGAGTACGATTATGTGAAAGCACTGGACGAGCTGGGGTTGTTCTTCTTAGAGCAGTGAAGGTTAAGAGGATATAAATAAGAAGAGTCTGTTCCCAGTGGTAGATAGACGGGTAACCAGAGAGTGGAGGCGTAAGGAGATTGGAAAAATGGCTAGGGCACTTGTCCGGTTGCAAACTACAGTTGATAATGTTTTTTGTGTACAAGGAGTTGTTATGGTTTGGAATACACTGTTTGAAAGTGCAGTGGAAACAGATTTAAGAACAACTTTCTTGTTACTTCTTCATGGGATGCAGGTATAGCTGCTGAGGTCAACATTTGATGCCCATTATGAACAAGGTAAATGGTGTGCCGCCTATTTGCTGATGTTCAGAGAAGGTAGAGGGCTCCACCGTGCTCCTAGGAAGACCTTCATGTTGGGTACCAGGCATCAACATTTCAGGGTACGCTCCCTGAGACCCAGCCACAGCCATCCCTTGTTCATGAACATTGGCATCCAACATGTGCCAGCCTCTAAGAACTCTCATGACACATCTGCGATCCACGCGCAGTATTGCTTCTGTAAATCAATGCTACACCTCAGGCTGGACCAGCTGAATCTCAGGGCAGTCAGGGTCAGGATGTTCTCGTAAGGCTAAATGTCAGACAGCCAGTCACCGGTCTTGATTCCTTCTGCCCTACCGGGGTGGGTATTTTCCTCTGAAAATGAGACCGAGAAGCAGCTATGAAGGGAGATGAGAGCGGGTGGCACAGCCATGACTTCAGGTGCAGGTGGGCCGGTGCCCTGAGGAAGTGAATAGGCAGTGCAGAGGGCACGCAGCTTTAGTGGCTGGGGATTGGGGTGGGTGACAGCAAATGAGAGAAGGTGCTGCAGCTAATAGTGAAAGTGATAGAGCACCTCAGTGGGAAGTGGGTATAGGAACAGAGATAAAGTAAGTGTGAGGTATTGGAAGATGGCAACTACTCTAGCAGAGCAGAGAAGGACATTGACTTTGTCTTTGTAGTTCTGTGCACTGCTTTGGATGGCCGAGACTGCGCCGACTCAGTTGGCAAACTCAGACTAGGCTGGCACGATCTGGTCTCATGGACTAAACTGCTGGTCCTAGCATCCCATGTCTGTACCACTCTGTTCAGCAGGACCTCCAGATCCCTGTCCACAAAGCACTGTGCCGATTTCTCTATGTCTGCCTTGTCCAGGATTAATATTAGGGCAGCTCCAGACTGCTGCTGCTTGTCTGGTTACACAACAAACTTTTGAAGTGGCACAGATGCCAGGGATGTTGATCCTTCAGTGACTATATACTAAGTGGGAACAGTGTGAGCTAAGAAGGGGATGCAATCCGGCAGGAGAGATCCAGAGGCGTTGGGTGGGTAAGTAATGAGGCAAATTTGGTGGGACATGGTGAGATATCCCATGAGGCCTTGTGGTGACAATCCCTCTGAAAAAGTCAAAGTAGCTCACACAGCCAAGAAAATGTGAAGTTGACCTGGAGGAGAGGATGATGGAGGAATCTGATTGTTTCATTGCATAGTCATCACAGACTGGAAAGGTCGCCAGTGCATTTTTGACTTCTGAAACAAAATCTAACCTGAATATAATTATCAATATTTTTCTTCCTGGCAGTTTATAGTGACCTATCTGCCAGAGTGCAGCATCAGTGTGTCATCGATTACATTAGTCAGCAATGGAAGATGACAGCCTGATATAATTGGAATGATTACTTACACCAAAGCCCTATTTCTTTATTGTCTTCAATAAGGAGATTGTCTCTATCTAATATATACCAGTTAAATTGGTAGCAAATCAAATAAGAAAGCATTTGAGTAAGACCGAAGAGCAAAGATGCTTTGTCCCAGTTTATGTGTGGTAGCCCATTCTAAACGAACCAGCACATGCTTGTTGGGCAGGTTATTCATCTCCCCCTCATATTGGGTGAGGAAGATTTTCACCTTCACTCTCTGGATGGTAACATATAATGGAGTTGGTGACTCTTGCATCTTATAAATAAAAAAAAGAAATCCCTCTGCTCTTCAATTCCACTGGGAGATGTGAAAAGCAGGTAGATTCTACAAAGGAAGGAAAATATGTTCTGGTTACATTACGTTTTTTTCTCCAAATGTTTTCCATGGCAGCAGAATTAACTAACACTATCTCAGATCTGAAGCTCCCCGTGTCCATTTCTAGTCCCGAGCTGAGGACTAGGCTCTGAAAATTGATAGTTTGATATGCAATAGACAGTGATCAGCATGAGCTCATAGTCAATAAAAACCCAAGCTCTCCACCCTGCAAAACCCACACTGCACTATATAATTTTAAGGAACATTAACAGAAAGAAATAGCTGAAAGTCAGAAGCGTTCTATAGAGTGTAATGTTGGAAATAAAATGTCAATTTCACAACTTACAACCATATTCGAGATGATGACATCTGTCATCATAAATCTTCAAAGCCTAAAAATAAACAACTTCCAACAGTAGGAATTATTGCAAGGAGAATATTTATTGCAAGTATTCTATAAGAGAAATATGGGTGAAAATGTGTTTTACTGATTGTCCAGGAAGGTGTAGAGAATCTGCTTTTGATGTATTGCTGAGTGCACTTATTGATGCATTTTGCAACACATCATTACATGGTACAAGCAATTAGGAAACAACTATCCAGGGACAACTCCAAAATGGATCACATCTGATTCGACCAGTCCTGGGAAGAGTTTCAGTTCTGGTACGTTCCTTTCAGGAGGAGCCATTAGCCACCCATTCCAAGGAAACATCCTGCTGACGTCACAGATGAAGAAGGGAGCACGGCTTCTGGTTGGTTGGTGCTAGTTTTTAACCCATCCATTCCCTTGGTGATCTGGGTGAAGGAATCTCACTGCATTACAAGGTAACTGTGTCTCAGTCTTTCTGAAGGATTAGTACAGACAGTTCATTTTCTGGATAAGTAAAGGGAGTTCAGGTAGTGTGCAGGTTGTGGGGAGCTATCTGTTAGAAAATAGTAACTGTAATGTTTAGGTAGGAATTAAAATTCAACTTGTAATTTAACAGCCAATAGAGGGTTGGGCATGTCAGTTAGTGGGGTTTTGTGATCGGCCTGTGAAATGTGGTCAACCATGGATGCTGAAAGCATCCCCATAACTTCATCTGCAGAAAGTGTTCACAGCTTCAGCTGCTCACCGAACGAATGGATTGGAGACTCTAAGGGGCACTCAAATGGTGGAGACTGTCATAGATAGAAGTTATAGAAACATGGTTGCACCCAAGGTAGAACAAAAAAAAAAGAACAAAGAAAATTACAGCACAGGAACAGGCTCTTCGGCCCTCCAAGCCTGCGCCCATACAGATCCCCTATCTAAACCTGTCGCCTATTTTCCAAGGATCCGTATCCCTCTGCTCCCTGCCCATTCATGTATCTGTCTAGATACATCTTAAATGACACTATTGTGCCTGCCTCTACCACCACTGCTGGCAAAGCGTTCCAGGCACCCACCACCCTCTGCGTAAAGAACTTTTCACGCATATATCCCTTAAACTTTTCCCCTCTCACCTTGAAATCGTGACCCCTAGTAATTGAGTCCCTAACTCTGGGGAAAAAAGCTTCTTGCTATCCACCCTGTCTATACCTCTCATGATTTTGTAGACCTCAATCAGGTCCCCACTCAACCTCCGTCTTTCTAATGTAAATAATCCTAATCTACTCAACCTCTCTTCATAGCTAGTGCCCTCCATACCAGGCACTGGTATGTCCAGGTTCACCACGTCCTGGTGAACCTCCTCTGCACCCTCTCCAAAGCATCCACATCCTTTTGGTAATGTGGCAACCAGAACTGTAGCAGTATTCCAAATGTGGTCGAACCAAAGTCCTATACAACTGTAACATGACCTGCCAACTAATGTACTCAATACCCCATCCGATGAATGAAAGCATGCTGTATGCCTTCTTGACCACTCTATCGACCTGCATTGCCACCTTCAGGGTACAATGAACCTGAACACCCAGATCTCTCTGTGCATCAGTTTTCCCCAGGGCTTTTCCATTTACTGTATAATTTGCTCTTGAATTGGATTTTCCAAAATGCATCACCTCGCGTTTGCCTGGATTGAACTCCATCTGCCATTTCTCCGCCCATCTCTCCAATCTATCTATATTGTGCTGCATTCTGCGACAGTCCCCTTCACCATCTGCTACTCCACCAATCTTAGTGTCATCTGCAAACTTGCTAATCAGACCATCTATACATTCCTCCAGATCATTTATGTATATCACAAACAACAATGGTTCCAACACGGATCCCTGTGGAACACCACTACAGGTACAGGAAGATAGATGTGTGACCACTAAATTGGACAGGCAGTCTCTGTAGCAGCCCCCTGCAACCATCCCCCTCTCAAACAAGTGTCCTGTTTTGGATACTGCTGAGGTGTGGGGGCGTGTCAGGGGTTGCGGGGTGGGAGTGGTGGGATTGGTGGGTGTTGGCCTGCCAGGTGACAGCAGGAGCAGCAGGGGCGGCCAGAGAAGTGGCACCACAGCTGGCCCTACTGTACAGAGGGGAGGGGCAAAATACAGTAGAGCAATAGGATTTGGAGATACTGTGGTCAGAGCCACAGAAAGATCCTTCCGTGGCCACGAGACAGACTCCATTAGGTTTATTTCTCTCCTTACCTACCTTGTGGAGAGAGCTCGGTCACGGAAGCAGCATTAGTGATGGTACCGTGGCTTCATCGGGCCCAGAGCCTGGCAGTGGCTGGGGGCCTGGATCGGGACTTTGGCAGTCGGAGATCATGTGGGAAGAGCAAGCCCAACGCAGCAGTGAGGGAGTTTCCCAGGCATCTGCAGTGGCAGCGAGAGCAGCCAGCCTGGGAAATGTTGCCTGCCTGGGCCCAGGGTCATTAATGTCTCTAAGTGGCTTCAGAGCATCCCGAAACCTCATGGGAGCCAGATACAGAAGGTAAAATCACACAGGGTCGGAGGTGAGCTTACAAGATGGATAAAATACTGGCTCGGTCATAGAAGACAGAGGGTAGCAGTGGAAGGGTGCGTTTCTGAATGGAGGACTGTGACTAGTGGTGTTCCTCAGGGATCAGTATTGGGACCTTTGTAGTTGTTATATATACAAATGATTTGGAGGAGAATGTAACTGGTCTGATTAGTAACTTTGCCGATGACACAAAGGTTGGTGGAATTGCGGATAGCGATGAGGACCGTCAAAGGATATAGCTGGATATAGATCGGTTGGTGACTTGGGCAGAGAGATGGCAGATGGAGTTTAATCCAGAAATATGTGAGGAAATATATTTTGGAAGGTCTACTCCAGATGGAAAATGTACAGTAAATGGCAGAACCCCAAAGAGTACTGATAGGCAGAGGGATCTGGATGTACAGGTACACAGGTCACTGAAAGTGGCAATGCAGGTGGTAAAGGTAGTCAACAAGGCATACGGCATGCTTGCCTTCATCGGCTGGGGCATTGAGTTTAAAAAGTTGGCAGGTAATATTGCAGCTTTATAGAACCTTAGTTAGGTCGCATTTGGAATATTGTGTTCAGTTCTGGTCGCCACACCAGCAGAAGGATGTGGTGGCTTTGGACAGGGTACAGAAAAGATTTACCAGGATGTTGACTGGTATGAAGGGCATTAGCTATGAGGAGAGGTTGGAGAAACTTGGCTTGTTCTCACTAGAATGACAGAGATTGAGGGGAGACCTGATAGAGGTCTCCAAGATTATGAAAGGCATGGACAGACTGGACGGTCAGAAACATTTTCCCAGGATGGAAAAAAGGGGCCATAGGTTTAAGGTGCAAGCGGCAAGGATTAAAGGTGATGTACAAGGCAGGTTTTTAACACAGAGGGTGGTGGGTGCCTGGAACTCACTGCCGGGGGAGGTAGTGTAAACAGATACTATTGTGACTTTTAAATGGCTTCTTGATAAATACATGAATAGGATGGGAACAGAGGGATACGGTCCCCAGAGGGGTAAGGGGTTTTAGTTGTAATGGGCAGCGTGTTGGTGCAGGCTTGGAGGCATGAAGGGCCTGTTCCTGTACTGTAATTTTCTTTGTTCTTTGTTCTCTTTGAAATGGGTGGGTGGGGGCTGTAAACAGGTCAAAGTCATTGTCCACAGTGGCACAATGGACATAGGCAGGAGGGGTGACAAGGTCCTGCTACAACAATTCAGGGAGTTAGATAGTAAACTAAAAAGCGGGACTTCAAGGGTAGTAATTGCAGGATTATACCTTGTGCCATATGTTACTGAGGCTAGGAACAGAGACAGAGTGCAATTGAACACATGACTAAAAAGCTGGTGTAGGGCGGACGGCTTCAGATATGTCGATCAAAGGGATGCCCTCCAGGGTAGGTGGGACCTGTACAAGAAGGACAGGTTGCACCTAAACTGGAGGGGCACCAATATCCTGGCAGGGAGGTTGGATAGTGCCACTGAGGAGGGTTTAAACTAGTGTGGCAGGGGGATGGGAACCAGAGCAGCAGGTCAGTAAGTATAGAAGCTGGGGACGAGCCTGTGACTAAGGCAAACATAGGTAAGAGAATTAGAATTAGAATTCAAATGCAATTTTATTGTCACGTACTCAAGTATAGGACTAAAAAAATTTTTAAAAAATGAAAACAAGAGAAGAAGGAAAAGGAGAAAAAGAAAAGCAGTTGGAGCAGACAAGCCTACTTCGCCGCTGCAAACTTGGAATAGCAGTCAGGGCTGGGCTCAGCGGAACTGAAGGCTTAGACTGTATTTGCTTCAGTGCAAGAAATATAACAGGTAAGACAGATGAACTTAGAGCCTGGATTAATGCATGCCGTTATGATGTTGTTGCTATCACAGAGAAATGGTTGAAAGAGGGACATAATTGACAACTTAACCCTCCGGGAAAGCAATGTTTTAGACGAGATAAAGGAGGATACAAAAGGACGGGAGAGTTGCATTACTGGTTAGGGACCATGTCACGGCTGTGCTGAGGGAGGACACCCTGGAGTGGTCTTACAGTGAGGCATTGCGGGCAAAGCTCAGGAATAGGAAAGGTGCAATCACAATGCTAGGATTGTATTACAGACCTCCCAGTATTAGAGGAAGAGATATGTAGTCAGATCCTGGAAAGATGTGAAAATAATAGGGTTGTTGTGGTGAGTTACTTTAACTTCCCCCATTTTGGCTCAGGCTTCCTTTGTGCCGAGGGTTTGGATGGAGACCAATTTGTTAGGTGCGTCCAGGAGAGATTTTTGAAATAGTATGTGGAAAGTTCAGCACAGGAGGGGGCTATACTTGATCTGGTCTTGGGAAATGAGCCTGGCCGGGTTAACAAAGTGTCAGTGGTAGATCATTTTGGGAATAGTGACCACAATTCTGTAAATTTTCGGACACTCATAAATAAGGACAAGAGTAGACCTCGGATGAAGATTTTAAATTGGGGGAAGGCCATCAATTACCAAATTAGACAAGTATTGGAGAATGTTGATTGGGAGCAGCTTTAAGAGGTCCATGTCTGAATGTGGGTGTGTTTTAAAGACCAGTTGATTAGAGTGCATGACAGGCATGGTTCTGTGGAAATGAAGGGTAGGAATGGCAGGATTCAGGAACCTTGGATGACAGAGAAATTGTTAGATTAGTCAAAATAAAAGAAAGCATATCTAAGGTCTAAGCAACTAAAAATAGACAAAGTCTTTGAAGAATATAGAGAAAATAGGAAGGACCTCAAACAGGGAGTTAGGAGGGCTATAAGGGGCAATGAAATGTCATTGGCCAGCAGGGTTAAGGAGAATTCCAAAGTGTTTTAAACATATATTAAGAGCAAGAAGGTAGCTAGGGAAAGAGTAGGTCCACTCAAGATTAAAGGAGGGAGGTTATGTGTGGAGCCAGAGGAAATGGGTGAGATCCTTAATGGGTACTTTACATTGATATTCACCAAAGAGAGGGACATGAGGGATGTTGAGGTTAGGGAAAGGTGTGTGAATGCTCTAAGGCAGGTCACCATATTGAAGGAGGAAATGTTAGGTGTCTTGAAATGTATTAAGGTAGACAGGTCCCCAGGACCAGATGGGATCAATCCCAGGATTTGTGGGAGGCAAGGGAAGAAATAGCTGGGGCCTTCACAGATATCTTTGCATCCTCTTTGGCCTTAAGTGAGGTTCCAGAGGACTTGAGAATGGCCAATGTTGTTCTTTTACTTAAGAAGAGAAACAGAGAGAGAGTCCAGGTAATTACAGGCTAGTGAGCCTGATGTCAGTGGTGGGGAAGCTGTTGGATAAGGTGATTTATTCACATTTGGAAACGAATGGACTGATTACTGTTAGGCAGCACGGGTTTGGTTGAGGAAAGTCATGATTTAGTTTCTTGAGAAATGACATGAATGATTGAAGGAAGGACAGTGAATGTTATCTACATGGAATTTAGTGAGGCATTTGATAAGGTACCTCATGGCAGGCTTGTACAAAAGGTAGCGTCTCAAGGGATCTGGGATGCTGTGGCTAGATAGATACAAAACTGACTTGGCCATAGAAGACAGAGTAGCAGTGGAAGGGTTTGTTTTGGGATGGAGACCAGTAACCAATGGTAATCCACAGGGATGAGTGTTGGAACCTTTGTAGTTTGTAATATACATAAATAATCTGAAGGACAAAGTAGGTAGTCCGATTAGTAAATTTGTGGATGACATCAAAGGATACGGTGAGACGTAGATAGATTGCAGATTTGGGCACAGAAATGGTAGAAGGAGTTTAATCCAGAAAAATATGAGATGATGCATTTTGGAAGATCAAATTTAGATGTGAATTATAGAATAAATGCCAAAACCCTTAGGAACATTGACATACAGAGAAATTAGGGCATTCAGGCCCACAAATCCCTGAAAGTGGCGACATAGGTGGATATGGTGGTCAAGAAGGCATACAGCACGCTTGCGTTCATCGGCCAGGGCATCTCATATAAAAGTTCGCAGTTTATGTTACAGCAGAACAAAGCTTTAATTAGGCCACATTTGGAGTATCGCATGCAGTTCTGGCTGCCACACAACCAGAAGAGTGCAGATGAAAGCATGACATTAGACAGGATGCAGAGACTGTTTACCAGGATGTTGCCTGGTCTGGAGGGTTTCAGTTACGAGGAGAGGTTGGATAAACTCAGATTGTTTTCATTGGAAAGAAAGAGGCTGAGGGGCAACCTGTTGGAGTTTTACAAAATTATAGAGGCATAGATAGGTTGGATGCTTAGAAGCCTTTTCCGAGGGTGTAAATGTCAACTATAAGAGGGCACAGGTTCAAGGTGAGAGGGGAAAAGTTTACTGGAGAAGTGCGGGGAAATTTTTTCACACAGGACGGTGGTGGGTGCCCGGAACCAGTGGAGGTGGTGGAAGCAGGCACATGAGCAACATTTAACGTGTATCTTGATAGACACATGAATGGGAGGCAAACAGAGGGGTAGAAACCATATATGGGCAATAAGTAGTGGGTCTACACAAGGATTAGGAGTTGGTGTAGGCTTGGTGGGCCAAAGGGCCTGTTCCTGTGCTGTATTGTTCTTTTCTCTTTAAGTCCACTCCACCACTCAACGAGTTCATGGCTCATCTGGTAGTCTTCAACTCCACTTTTCTGCCTTCTCCCTATATGCCCTGATTCCAAGGCACAGTATGCCCCAATTCTCTCCATAGGATAGTCCCACTATCCCAGGAACATGTCTAGTGAATTTTCATTTTACTCCCTCTACGGTAATAATATCTTTCACGAGATAAGAAGACCAATACTACGCACAGTATTCCTGGTGCAATCTGACAAATCTCCTATGTAATGAAGCTAGACTTCACTACTCCTGTACCCGAATCCTCCTGCGATAAAGGCTAACATTCCAATTGTCTTTCTAATATCTTGCTCCACCTGCATGTTAGCTTTCAGTGACTTTTTGACAAGGATATTTAGGTTTATTTGAATATCTATACTTTCCAACCTCTGACCATTTAAGAAAAACTTGGCACATTGTTTCTCCTAAAAAAAATTATAGCCTCTCATTTTTTAACATTAAATTCCATCTGCCATGTTCTTGCCCATCCATTAAGTCTGTTCAAATCTTCCTGAAGCTTCTTTACATTTTCCTCACAACACACACCCCCTGTTAGCATTCAATCAATCACAAATTTGGAAATGTTGCATTTGGCCCCCAATTCCAAACCATTGATGTGTAGTGAACAGCTAAGGCCTAAGTACCTGATCTTTGTGGTAGCTCACTGGTCACAGCCTGCCATTGTGTCAGTGCCCTATTTATTCCTACTCTCTGGCAAACAGACAGAAAACAATCATTAGTCAATGCCAATGCACTACCTCTTATCCCAAGTGCTTTAATTTGCCAACCAAACTCCTGTAGGGATTTTTATCTAAGTATGCAATGTCCATTTACCCAGGTTCAGGTCTGACCTGCTCCTAAGTTGAGTAATACCTTCTCTGAACAAGTTGATTTAAAAACTATTTACAACGTTCATTTCAATTCTCGGCCAGATGTTTGCGTTCATGTCCACCTGCCCCAGACATGTCACAAGGTGTCTGAACAGGTTGTCCAAAAATATCTGCAACATCCATTTGTTCTCCATTATCAATTTTGTTTGTAACATCTTCAAAACTTTTAACAAAAACTGAAAGAACTGCGGATGCGATAAATCAGGAACAAAAACCGAAATAGCTTGGAAAAGACCAGCAGACCTGGCAGCATCTGTGAAGAAAAATCAGAGTTAACGTTCCAGGTCACCAGACACTTTCTCAGAGCTGGTGGTAGCTAAGAAAATGTTGGTTTTTATGCAGATGATAGAGTGGGTGTAAGCGGTAAACAATAGGTGGGGACAGAACCCAAAGAGAGTGAATAGGTGGATAGACAAAGGAGTTGATAGTGATCTGGGTTAGGAGGGTGAATAGCTGTTAATAGAGACTGTTAGTGGTTAACAATAGGTGGTGTGTAATGGCAGACTATGTGATAACAAGGCCTGGTGTGTGGGGTAGGGTGTTGGGACATGGGAGTGCTCAGGCCCTAAAATTATTGAACTAGATACTGAGTCCAGAAGGCTGCAGGGTCCCCAAGCGGAAAATGAAGGGTTGTTCTTCCAGCTTGCGCAGAGCTTTACTGAAACACTGAAGCAAGCCTGAGACTGAGATATTGGCCTGGGAAGAGTGTGATGTCTTAAAATAGCAGAAAACTGGAAGTTCAGGGTCTATTTTGTGAGCAGAGCGTAGATGTTCTGCGAAGCGGTCACCCAGTCTACGCTTCGTTTCCCCAATGTCAAGGAGACCACATTGTGAGCAGTTAATGCAATAGACTAGATCCTGGGCAGTACAGGTTGCAGGAACAGCACTTCATATTTCGCTAGGGAACCCTGCAGCCCAATGGTATCAATGTGGACTTCACAAGCTTCAAAATCTCCCCTCCCACAACCGCATCCCAAAACCAGCCAAGCTTATCCCTGCCTCCCTATCCTGTCCTTCCTCCCACCTATCCCCTCCTCCCACCTCAAGCCCCACCCCCATCTCCTACCTACTAACCTCATCCTGCCCCCCTTGACCTGGCCGTCCTCCCTGGACTGACCTATCACCTCCTTAACTCCCCACCTACACTCACCTTTCCTGGCTCCATCCCCACCTCTTTGACTTTCTGTCTCCTCTCCACCTATCTTCTCCTTTATCTATCTTCTATCCACCTCCCCCTCTCGCTCTATTTATTTCAGAATCCCCTTCCCCTTCCCAATTTCTGAAGAAGGGTCTAGGCCCGAAACGTCAGCTTTCCTGCTCCTCTGATGCTGCTTGGCCTGCTGTGTTCATTCAGCTCTACAGCTTGTTATCTCAGTACAGGTGAAGTGCTGCTTCCCTGGAAGGTGTGTTTGGGCCCTTGGATACTGGGGAGGGAGGAGCTAAATGGGCAGATATTACACTTTCGCCGGTTACAGGAAAAGGTGCCATAGGGCTGTGGGAGGTTGTTGGGAGTGAAGGAAGAGTGGACCAGGGTGTCCTGGAGGAAACAATCCCTGAGGAAGGCGGACAAGAGAGGAGAGGGGAATATGTGTCTGGTGATGGCATCTCACTGGAGGTGGCAAAAATGGCAGCTGATGATCTTCTGGATGTGGATGCTGGTGGGATAGTAGGTAAGGACAAGGGAAACCCTATCACTGTTGCAGGAGGGAAGAGAAGGGGTGAAGGCGAAAGTGCAGGAGTTGGGTCGGACCCAGTTGAGGGTCCTGTTGGCAATGGTACCGGGGAATCCTCGGTTGAGGAAGAAAGTGGACATTTCGGAGGCTCCCTTGTCGAAGTTGGCCTCATCGGAACATATGCGATGGAGACAGAGGAATTGAGAGAATGGGATGGAGTCTTTACGGGAAGCAAGGTGTGAGGATGTGTAGTCTAGGTAGCTGTCGGAATTGTTGGGTTTATAGTAGGTATTAGTGGCCTGTCTATCACCAGAAACGGAAACTTTGTTATCACATAACCTGCCATTACACACCACTTATTGTTAGCCACTAACAGTCCCCATTAACAACTATTCACCCTCCCAGCCAGATCGCTATCGACTCCTTTGTCTGTCCAACTGTTCTGCTCTCTCTTTGGACTCTATCCGTACCTATTGTTTACTCCTTACTCTCTTCTCCCACTTTATTTTCTGCATATAAACGGATATTTTCCTAGCTACCATCAGCTCTGAGAAAGGGTCACCGGATCTGAAACATTAACTCTGATTTTTCTTCATGGATGCTGCCCAAACTTCTAACAGGTTTGTCAAACACGATTTCCCATTTGCAAATCCATTTAACTTTGCACAGTCAGATCATTATGAATCACGTATGTATTCATTTTCCCCACCATTATGATAGGCTGTAGTATTTTCCTACTACTGATGTAAGGCCAACAGGTCTGTAGTTCCCTGCTTCCTCTCTCACTCCCTTCTTAAATAGTGAGGTGACATTCGCCACCTTCCAATTTATATCAGTTAATATTCTTGAATGCATGAGATGCGATCCTGCTGTGACTTATCAACTTTAAATGCATCCAATTTTTCTAATACTTCCTTTCTTAAAATTCACTTCTTAAAGCCTTCAGCATCTCAGTTGCCTCCTCCTTCACTACGATTTTAGAATCATTTTTGTCCTCAGTAACGTAACCAGTTTAAAAAAAAAGAGTTAAGATGTTTTCTACAACAAACTCGTTTCTTTTCTTTTCTTTTCAGCTTCCATTTCCCAGATTGTTTCCACCTCAGCCTAATTGAAGTTGAACTTGTAAAATTACAATGATGTAGAAGTAATTAGTGTCAGAAATGTTACGGCAGTTCATGTTGAAATCTGAAAAAGTCACTTCATAGCACCATCAGATTCAGCGTGGCAAAACCTTGACCAAAAAGCTTCCACTTAATTTGCTGAAGCTTCCTTGTGACACCAGAGATGGCCCATTGGCTGAACCACATTAACGAAAACACAATGTTTATTTTGCGGAATGCTGTCAGGGCTGCGCCCTATTCCATGACCCAGACAATTTAATAAAATAGGCCACTTCCTGCTGATATTTGCAGCTGCAGTCAATTGATTCCAGGAGCTGGAGCTGTCAGCCCCGCACACGACTGATCCAATTCACAGAGCCTCGCTGAAAATGTGACATAGCGTGGTGGCAATGGAAGGAATCAAAGCTGCCAAGAGTGGAACAGAAAAAAGACAAAGGGCAGTGACGAGTAATCAGTCAGCTCACTTTATCGAATGCAGAACAGAAGGATTAAGGCAGGTTTCCTGACACGTCAAGGTACACTGCTTCAGCAACTGTCAATAAATCTTTTACGCTCAAGCTGTCCTTACATAACAACTACTGTGTGATGCCTTATTGCTGGCAGAGTAGTAAACATTTGAATTTAGTTTTGCAAGGTGAGTTTTGTTCAATCCCAGAGTGAGCCAGAGGCTTGGGAATTTGTACCACCTCATTCCAGTGATGGAAGTGCAGAGGAGTGACATTACTCTCCAACCGCAGCATTGGACTAAGATGCCCTCTCAGATCCCGAGGATATGTCCAGGCTGGTTATCAGCGCCTGCAAGGGCATAACTCACTCCCACATCACTTCATTTACTTTTCTAAGGTGATACTTTTCCACTCTTAGGCCCAAATGAGTCACAGACATTTGATAGTTCTAAACTCTTGCGCTGCGTGTTGCATACTGCTGCTGCTGAGTTATTTTTCCCCTTCCAGAATCAATAACTTTAGTCAGCCACAGCATTGAGGCCTTTAGAAAGGACTAGTGCCAGCTCTCAACTTGAGTTGCACTGAGGCCTTCCAACTGCATCTAGGGATTAATTAATTGAGAAGATTGATAGTCCTCCATTAATGGGATTGGAATAGGTTCCAAAGCTGATGGGGAAAGAAAGGTCAACCCACTGTCACTTCACAAGGATTCAAAGGTCTGGATTATACATAAGGCCTTCTCGATGAATATCTGACTCATGAATGTCTCAACCCAAGAATCCTGGCTTTACTGAGCCTACAGCTACAACAGGAGTAAGAGGGTTCATGTTAGGGTGTCAGATTTTGGATTAGGTTTAGGATTAGGGTTTAAGGGTAACGTTTGCAGTTAAGGCATTAAGGTTCGGTAGTGGAAGATGTTGTTGTACTGGTAATATCCGCCGGGTTACCAATCCAGGGGTCCAAGATAAGGCTATGAGGACATAACAGGGGTTCTAAATCCACTGTGGCAACTAATAGAATTTCAATTCGGTTAATTAACCTGGAGTGTAGGGCTAGTCTTAGTGATGGTAACCATGCCAACCTCATCAATTGTTGAAAAAGACCCAACTGGTTCACTAAGGTCCTTAATGAAGAGAAACCTACCCTCCTTACCTGCCCTGGCTGATATGTGACCCCAGATCTATTGTGATATGTCCTTTGAAACTAATGCCTAGCAAGCCATTAGTTTCAAAGGCATTGAGGGATAGTCAACCAGTTGTGGCCTTGCAAGTGGAACCCATTGACCATTAAAGAATAAAGAAAAAATATTTTTAAGATCAAGGTCCAGGACAAGGTTTATGGTTAGGACGTTAAAGTTCTGATTACGTTAACATTAGGGTTAGAGAATTAGCATTAGAGTAAGGATTAAAGTTAGGGATTGGGATTAGAGTAGGGTTTTAGGAGCAAGATTATCATAAATGCTCTGAAACTGGGATTAGGGTCAGTGTTAACGTTCAGTCATTAGGGTTAAGGTTTAGGTTAGTGTTAAGGTTGTTGCTATTATCAGGGTTAATGTCAGTTTCAGGCATTAGGTTTATTGTGTAATCAAGATTAGTGTTTGGGTATTAAGGTGACTGATAGGGTTAAGACTTGTCAAGGTCTTGGTAATACAATAAGTCGGAGAGGGAACACTGCTTGCTATTAATCCCTCCCTTTAAGTAGTGAACCCTGAAGTCAGTTAGAAAAGCATGTCTTCATCAGATCTCAATTAGAACGGCAGCAACGAAATAAACTGGAAACAGATGATTAAAATGGCATAAATTCCATAGTGTGGTGAATGCTAATGCACTGCATCCTGGCAGAATTATTGTTATCACAATATTACACAGCAGCTTGCCATATGTAGGAGGGTGGTAATATTAGGCACTGCAATCTTAACACACATCCCTGAAACAGTAACACTCTCATTCGCATACTTGTTGGAGAAATACATAAGTAATGTGATCCTCCAAACACATAAAACACCAACTCTCTCCGTCATTGATATTCCATGATTGCAGTGTATCCCATCTGGAAGACGCACGCATAAAAATTGATTCCTTCAATAGCGCTAGCTAAGGTTGTGACCTCAATTACCTGGGCTGACATAGCCAGCAGATGCATGACAATGCCATAACCGCCACTAATTCCCCTACAAATTACTGCCCAACCCACCTTGAACATTTCTCACCATTCCTTCATCAACTCCGTGCCAACATCTTTTTGTAACAATCCTTTAGAATGAGTTTCAGCATCTGGGCTAGTCAAGAGAAAGCTTATCTTAGGCAGCTAGCAATCAATGATACATGCCACATTGCCCAGGGATGCCCATATCTCGAGAGTGAATTAAATAATAATCCATCATTAGTAACTTCAGGTTCTTAGTTTTATACATGATTTTTTGCTCAAAATATGAATCACACTAATGAAAAACCAACTGTGATGGGATTAACTCAGAAGTATGTATGATGATAATGTGTATATATAATAGGATGCAATGGTGATGTCAGAGTTGCATGATTAAGAAGAGAGAATTGGAAAGAGTATGTAGCTCTGACCTGGTGTTAAGACAATTGGAACTAGATTAAACTGTCAATAGAGAGATCTTGTGGAAAATTCAATTAACTTCAGCAGCATTGCTTTGTCATATTAAATATAGTTGGACTCCAAACACACTACAATCACATTTTCCGCACAGCGAGTGAGATAAGTAGGTATGTGGGTGGAATGGGCATGAGGTAAATGAGGTTGGGTGATTGTAGGTAGCGCAGATGGTCTGGGTCAACATCTATTCAGTCAAGGCTGAAACATGAGGTCAACGATGAGAAATTACTGCATTGGAGGTGAGTGCATTGGTTTTCCATCAGGTTGCATTAATTTTTAGCAGTGCTATTCATCAAACCCCAGTCAAGCTAAGGAAAATGGCTGAGGACATTCAAATGCAAATTACACCCAGCTCCATAATCTTTCTGGGCTGGGTTGAAAAAAAAGTCATAGCGAAAGCTGAACTCTCATACAAAAATGACCACAGCCTGGGATCAAATTAATCAACGCAGAAAATTTCCAGTAATTGCACCAATCTGTGGGCTTTTGAGGAATCATTTAGAATTAAACAGTCGTGCTCAAGCACAAGTGTAGGAGAAGACAAACAACTGAAGAATCCTTCGTAACCCTCCATTTATTAGCTGGAAAAAAATAACATCTATCGAAGCTTTTTACTTTTGCCCTCATCAGGACGGATGCAAGAATATCAAAATGGAAAGGAAACGATGATTTATATTTTGTCAAAAGAAGTGCTCATTGGGTGCTTAGGGAATAAATATTCCCTGGCATATTCTCCATAGCAATGCTTCATCTAGATATATATGACAGCATGGTACATTACATTATAATGGCCCAGACATTTCAATGGTAAGACAATTGCTTTTGCAGGGTAAGATGGAGTTGCATGTTAGGACTGTGTGAAGATCCTGACTCAACTGATATGGAAGGAATTGTCGGGGAAATCAAAGTTTCTGATTGGTGATTGTCCTGCATCAAGGAGCTCCTGATAAAGCCTAAGCTCTCAGTTCAAGTTAAAGATTTTGAAGGGTTCTGACTCAATTATACTTAATAGGTGCTCAGGAAAGGTTAGAGAATTAAAAGCCTGCCCTAAATCCAGGGTACCTTTTAAACTGACTCTCTGACTCATCACTGATTCCCCAACCAAACCACCTCCTGTTTTCAGATGTCACCAGACACCACCCCTACCCTTCCACAAGCCTGCTGGATCTGACGATTTTCTCTCCCCTGATCCGACACCTACCATCCCCAGATCCTCTCTCTAGGAACTACCCACCCCAGTGGATTTAACAGTCTGCCCCAACCCCAGCCTCGACCTCCCCCAAGCACCAATCCACCCAGGAGCAGTACCAGGCATACCTAAAAATAAGGTGAAGCTACCAACCAGGTTTACTTGCATGCCAAACAGCATAAGCAGCAAGCCAAAGACAGAGCTACGGATCTCCCAACCAACTAATCAGAACTAAGCTCTGCAGTCCTGCCAACCAAATGCAACCAGTTAGCTCCACTCTGATTAAGACCAAAGCCAAGTTGTGGGCTCATATGGTATGGCAGTAATGCCCCTAGCTTTGAGCCAGGAGGCCAAGGATCAAGTCCACCAGCTCCAGAGGTGTGTTAAAACATCGTTGGCCATGTTGATTAGTTAAAACATCTGAAGGATGAAGCTTTAAAAGGCACATTACTGCCTGGAAAAATATGGTGAGCCAGGTTACCGTATAATTGCTTTCCAGTTCATGTCCAAACCTCTTGTGTCTGTTGTAATGGAGGCAGTGACTGGCTACCTCAAGTGGGTTAACATCACCTTAAATTAGAATAATGGATTTGCATAATTACATCTGCCATTGCAATTCCCGGCCGCCCAAAACCCTCAGATCCACTGAGCTATTTAGTGCATATCCTAGTCTGAATTATTAATTTTTAATCAGCCACTTTATTGCTTTTTAGAGGCAATGTAGTGTAAAGTTAGACATTTTAATTTAGTTACAAACATGCACATTCCATTAACCTATTTGATGCCATTTATCCTCAGTTCCCTGAAGTTCAGCTATGTCTTTCCAAAATGTGTATTTTTAAGCATTCATGTAATTCTGCAGCTCTATAAATAACACTGACTCCAATATTGATGCTCTCCCAACATCTTCTTCTCTGCAATGTCCTATCTTTTCTGGTATAGTCATGTGCTTTCTCCTATGAGCTCACACGCCGTAGACAGATATTTAAGTTCACTTCAGTATAGCCCTAGTATTGAACACACTGTTGAACTATACACTCAAAACACCCTCTAGTCCAGAGACAATCCTAACTTGCTATTCAATGTGTCAATGAGTCAAAGTCTTGGAACTCCCTCCCATACAGCATTATGCTTGTGCCTACAACACATGGACTACAGAGGTTTAAGTTGAGGCTCACCACCATCTTCCCAGGCAATAGGCAATAAATGATGGATTCACCAATGACACTCAAGTCCATAGAAGTAATTTAGAACATTTTCAAGGACTCAGCACATGTGTGAATGACCAGATGATCAGCTTCCATGCTATATAATTCAATGATAAAATTAAACTTTACCGGTAAACACAGCAGGATTTGAGATGTCACGTTTTACTGAAACAAATTACATCACACCAAGCTAAGCAGTCCAAAGCAAAACAGCAAATTACTATGGATGCTGAAAATCTCTTTATTGCGAACAATTTTACATTTTCAAAAACAACTGGCTTTTTGTTAAGTAAGAACAGAAAACAGCGTAAATGCACAGTAGGCTGATGACATTGGCTGGGATTGTTTCCCTTGGAGCAGAGGATACAGAGCTGGCATGTGATTGAGATTTAAAATAAGTTATGAGGGGCATAGACAGGGTAAATAGGAAGAAAATCATCTCCTTGGTGATTAATGACTTGCGGTGGGAGCATAGATTTTTTGAAAAGGCAGGAGGCTTAGAGGGGATGTGAGGAAAAACGTTTTCACCCAGAGGTGGTGGGAATTAGGACTTTGAATCTCACTGTCTGTAAGGGTAGTTGAAGCCGAAACAGTCCTAACATTTAAAAAAGTATTTAGATACAAATGGTACCAAGGCATAGAAGGCTTAGTCAGTCGCCAATGGCAGTAGAATAGGAAACTGCAAATTAATGAGGCAACATTAAGCAATAATGAGGGCAATAATGAGCGATAATCCCTATTAATAGAATTCTTGTAACTCACCAGTGGGAATCCTGTTTTGGCCTGGGGAGCTTGGTCGGAAAATACAACTTGTTGCTCCCAACATCAAGAAAGGCCTAGCTTGACTTGTCATGTGATTCTTCGAAAGTCCCCTTTGTTGCCTTTGTCATTTAGACCCTGTGAAAATTTTATCCTCTGTCTCCCTATTCCCAGCAGGAAATATGCTGTAAGTAACTCACCTCCTGACTCTCCAAAGACTGTCCACCATCTACAAGGCGCATGCCAGGCGTGAGATGGAATACTTCCCACTTACCAGAATGAAAGCAACTCCAACAACACTTGAGAAGCTCTACACCAACAAAGCAGCTGCTTGGTTGGCACACAAATTACCACTGAGCATTCATTCCCCTCTCTACCGATGCCGGTGGAAGCAATGCGTACCATCTATCAGATGCAGTGCAGTAACTCACCAGAGATCCTCTAACAGCATTCTCCAAACTGATCATCTCTACCACCCTGAAGGGCATTAGCTACAGATGCTTGGGATATCCATGAACTACAGATTCTTTCCAAAACACAAAACATCTAGATTTGAAACTATGTCTCTATTGCTTCACTGTGGCTGGGTCAAAGTACTAGAGTCCCCTTCCAAACTTCACTGTAAGTCCCAAGGACTGCATGATTTCAAGAAAACGGCTGACCATCACCTTCTCCAGAGCAGTTGGCATGGGCAATAAATGCAGGCCTTACTAAGGACACATCTATCAATGTGTTAAAAGAATTCCAGGAAATATTTTCTCCATATTCACTTTGTTGAATTATTTTATCATTGCAACTTGTTAAACAATTATTAAAACTTTGTGACAGTCATTCTCCCACATGCAAAGGAAGGAATCACTATGCACCAGTCAAAGCATTGCCAAGAAGGATTTTCAGATAACTGTCACTTTGAAGCTCAAATTTGTAAAAAATAGAGCAGCATCTATGCAAAATCTGACCTGCTGCAGTGTTTGCAAAGTTTAATGTCAATGTTCTGAGGAAGGGTCACCGGACCTGAAACATTAACTCTGATTTCTCTTCACAGATGCTGCCAGACCTGCTGGGCTTTTCCAGCAATTTCTCTTTTTGTTTCAGATTTACAGCATCTGCAGTCCTTTTGGTTTTTATACAATGTTAATGTGATCTTGAAGGTGGCATGTGGAGAGAATAATCCACTATTGTTGGCATCAGAGAAATAGCTACCCATGATCCAACCACCACAGGCATTAACATAGCACATTTCCTTCTGGCATGCACCTTTGCAAAGAAGGTCCGGAGAGAGATGCACTGGTTTTTGTTAATGTTCATCCTGAGTAGCTCCATGACACAGGACTCTGTTCGACGTGCTGTTCCCCGGGGCATACACCAAGACAAACATCGACAGCACCAGGAGGACCATCAGTGTAGTGGAAGATGGTCTTTGGTCTGCCTGAAACTTGTTGATCTTCTCGTCGACCTCAACCAAGAGTTGCAGACTGGTACATTCCCAGGTCCAGGACTATGTCCTGGGGGATGAACTAAAGCTTGGGGCAGCTGCTGCCAAGGAACAGTGGAGAAAGACCACTGTCTAAAGTCTAAAGCACAATATGGGTCTGTTCAGTTATCGGACCCTTTCAGTGCCTCAATATATTTAAATATAGTCCAGTATTACTAAGAAATGCCTTAAGGTTTTTGGAACTGCAGGGAATGCCAAATTCCAATGTTTATTTGACCTTCATGTTGCACACACTGGACAGAAATGCTTCAGTATCTGTGTATGTATAAAGGTTTATTATGAGCAAAGTATGTCTTTGCAATAAGAAAGAATATAGAACAGTATCATACAACAACAGGCCCTTCAGCCCACCATTTCTGTGCCATCCATGGTGCCATTCTAAACTAATCCCATCTGCCCGCACATGGACTGTAGCCCTCTATTCCCTGCCTGTTCATATGTCTGTATAAATGCCTCTTAAATATTGCTATTGTATCTGTTTGTACAAACCTCATTGATGGCAAATTCCAGGCCCCTATCACCCTCTACGTGAAAAACCCGCCTTGCACATCTCGTTTGAATATTTTCCACTCTCACCTTAAATCTATGCCCCAAGTATTTGACATTTTCACCCTGGGATAAAGACTCCCACTATCCACCCTATCCATGCCCCTCAAATTTTTATATACTTCTGTCAGGTCACCCCTCCGCTTCTGATGCTCTTATGCAAACAATCCAAATTTGTCCAATCTGTCCTCATAGCTAATACACTCCAATCTGAGCAATGCCCTAGTAAAACTCTCTTGCACCGTTTCCAAAGCCTCCACGTCCTTGCCAACTTTTATACCCAATACCCTGACCTATGAAGGCGAACATGGCACATGCCTTCTTTACCATCTTATCCACTTGGTGTTCCGTGTTCGCAGGCTCAAGCTTCATCCCCCCCTGCCTGTCCAACTCTTAACTGGTCATTTACCAACCATTTAAGGGTCCTTGCACACCACCGCCATCATTAACTTTGTTGCTGCCCAGTGAGAACAATGGCAGCCTTCCGGCTTGGTAAACGAGGAGACACCTGCCTGCTGGGTTTGGGGAAGTGGGAGCTTTGAGCTGTCTCAATCTAGGGTTGATTGGTGGCACGGATGGAGGCCAGGGATGCCGAAGCCATCCCTCCACTCCCGGCCTCTGATCTCACCCCCGATGCCCCCTCCTCCTGCCAGCTCAACCCTATTATTTCCCCCAAAAAGTCACCTATTTTGCTCACTGCTATTCAGCGTTGATGTACCACCAACAACCTCACTTCCTGAGGGGGTGCTGTTGCTCACAGTGGCTGCCAGCTTCTGGTTGGACAGCAGCTTCAGGAAGTGTCTCGCAATGAAGCCTCGCCTGGTGACTGATAGGCAAATGTTCCTGTCTGCAGGGCTTGAAATGGGTCTTACTAGTGACAAGCTTTGAAAAATATCAGAAAACTCTGGCTACAATTTTTAAGTATGTCATAATGTGCTCCCTAACTAAAGGCAGGTCCTTATTCTTAGTCTTCTCCAAGTCTGCGGTTGTTGACTTGCTCGACAAACTGCTATGTTTGTTTGCAGACACCATACTAGGTAACATCATCAGTGTGCCTCCAGTGAAGCGTCAGTGTTCTGTCCTGCTTACTATTTGTACATCTCAGTTTGCTGGGGTAGGTGTCATCACTTCTGGATTTGTTTCTTTGGTATATGGGGTCCAGCTCTACATCTTTGTTAGTGGTGTTCCGGTTTGAGTGTCAGGCCTCCAGGAATTCAACATGATTTTGAGTATTTACCTCCATAAACATCCCCCTAGCTAAGGAAACACTAGCCTTGCTATTGGGCAGACCAGGGATACAGGCATCCGACGACACCAACACCAACAACAAAGACAGTACCCTCAAACTACTGGATCTGTGGCTTACAACCCACTTCACCTTCAATGGCAAAATATATTGACAAATCAATGGAACACCTATGTCAAGATTAATAGCAGAAGTCATAATGCAAAGACTGGAATGGACAGCCCTTCCCACCATCCAACCAAAACTATGGATCTGCTATGTGGATGACACCTTCTTTATCATCAAATGCTGCAAAATGGAGGAAACCCTCCTGCTCATAAGCAACATCCTCACCAGCATAAAATGCATGAAGGAAGAGGAGAACAGCAGACTTCCCTTCCTGGGCGTAATGGTTGAATGTAAGGCCAATGGTGAGCTCCAGACCAGCATACACAGGAAGGCCACCCATATGGATCAGGTACTCAATAGCAATAGAAATCATCCCTATACACACAAACGGAGCTGCATCAAAACACTGTTCAAACGAGTCGTGACACACTGCAGCATCCTGGAGCTACACGAAGCCGAGGAAGAATACTTATGCAGTGTCTTTAGAAACAACGGTGACCCGAAAAACGTGGTCTGTCTATACCTACACAACAGACCACAACAAGAAGACACAGAACCTCCAGAGACACTAGTCACCCTACCATACATTAAGGACGTATCTGAAATGACCACCTAGGAACCACGACAGCCCACAGACCAACAGCTATGCTACGACAGCTACTGATGAGAATAAAAGATCCAACCACCGCAACTAACAGAACCAACGTTATTTACAAGATACCATGCAAAGACTACCAAAAACATTACATAGGGCAAACCAGAAGGAAACTAGCCATAAGGAAATCATGAATACCAACTAGATACCAAGAAAGTGACCAACTATCACTCATTTCAATACACATGAACAAAGAAGGACCCCAATTCAACTGGGACAACATAGCCATCCCAGGATAAGCCAAACAAAGATATGCATGAGAATTCCTGGAGGCCTGGTACTCAAACCAGAACTCCATTAACAAACATGTAGAACTGGACCCCATATACCAACCCTACTAAGAAACTAATCTGGAAGTGATGCCACCTACCCCAGCAAAACAAGACTATAAAAAACAAGCAGGACAGAACACCGATGCTTCGCCGGAGGCACACTGATGATGTTACCTAGTATGGTGACAAAACATCTGCAACCGAGCTTACCAGCTCGGCGAGCAAGTGAACAACCCGAACTACAAATCTTCTCAAAAATATTCTCCAAATCTTGTTACTTTACGATAACTTCCGACAATTTTTCGTGTCATCCAACATTGATAATCCTTCCTTTTCATCTTTTTCACTTGAAATCTTCCAGCATAACCTTTGGTGTTGTCTATTTCTTCTTCAGATGTGCGTCCCAGCCTCTCTATTCTGCTGCCTGCTGCAGTTGCCACTCTTTTCTGTTCCTTCATTTTCCAGAACACTTCATCATTTGTCACTGTCTTCTGTCCAACTGAACCTTTCCATTCTCCCTCAAACTCCTGTTTCAAAGTTTTTCAGCAAGTTCGCGAACTCTTTCCATAGCATGCAAGTCTCATATCTGCACATTCCGAATCCGGTACTTCTATATTAGATGTAAAGTGTAGCGATTTTAATCTAACCTGTGCAATGGAGATGGACACCCTGATTCACAAACTGACTGGAGTTACTTTTAATCAGCTTCATTGGTGAATGAATCAGACCGGCGTGAAATGAAAGACGAATCTTATCCTACCACTCTGTGTAGTTTAAGTTACAGTGAGTCTGTCAAGAATTGTACAATTCAGTCAGTTTGTCACTGTTTGGTGGCTGGTTTTCTCATCCAGGCACCCTAATATTCAAGATCTAGAATATCCCACTGATCTTTACTGGGAAGTGTGAAGTCCCAAAGGATAGGTTGAACAGACAAGCTGACGAATGGGAAAGGAATCACTTGATGGTTTTAATGGACTTTGCCAAGACATAAAACTTTCATATTTGTACATCTAACAATGAGACAGGTACTGATAAACTGAGTGCAGCATGTATGAAAAAGTACAGTATATGTACATGCCCTAAAGGCAGTCCATTTTTCCATACTTTAAGAGTGCATTATTTATGGTTCATAGGCAACTTAATCTGTCTTCATTTGGACAATCTGCAAGTGGAGGAATCTTTCTATATATCAGTCTCACACACTTATTCATCTCCACACTTTTGCCTCTGAGTCATAATATTGTGGGATTAAATTACTATGTCAGAAATAAATATTCAGTGATTTTGCTTTAATGGTTTCTGGTGAAGGGTGTTACAAAGATGCATGACCATTTGAGACAGAGAAAAAAAAATCTTCCGCTCTACTCCATATAAATGGAAGATCAATTTTTTCTAAACTGTGTCCCTAAGTTCTAGTCTCTCCCATTAGGTTCAGCATTCACCTTGTCAAATCCTCTCTGAATCCTTTATGTCTCAACCAAATCACCTACCTTTTCCAAAGTACATTTCAGGCTCAACTTTCAATCTTTGCTCGCAAGATAACCCCTCTCATCCTAGGTATCAATCAAGGGAACCTTCTGTGAACTGCCTCTACAACAACCCTACCCTTTCTTTAATGAGGAGACCAAAATTCTACACAGTATTCTAGATGTAGTCTCATTAAGGCTTCGGGCATCTGTAGCAAGACATCTCTACTTTTATACTCCATTCCTCTTGCAATAAATTAAAACAAAAAATGAATCACTTGCCATACTTAAATACCAACATTATATGATTCATGTTCAAGCACTCCTGGATCCTTCTGTACCTTAGTATTCTGAAAGCTTTGTCTAATTAAATAAGATACTGTTTTACTCTTTTTCAAACCGAACGCGTACATATCTTCTGACATTTTATTTCATCTGCTAAATTTATATCTCTTGATTTAAACTATCGATAGTCGTTTGTGGGTGCCTGATGCAGCAAACATACATTTAGTGCCTTCATCTGAAAACAATATTATAAAATGCAAGTAGTTGAGACTCTAGCGTTAAACCCTGTGGCACACCATTAGTTACAGGTTGCTAATTCAAAATGACCCATCTGTGTCTACTCTCTGCTTCCAGTTAGTATGCGCAGATGATTTGTTAACTATTATGTTATCCCCCTCCAACATGAGCTCTTATTTAGGAGAGTAAACTCTGTTGTGGCACGTTGTTGACTCAAACTGAAACGGAAGAGAGAAACATAAACAGAAATTGCTGGAAAAACTCAGCAGGTCTGGCAGCAACTTTGGAGAGAAATCAGAGTTAATGTTTTGTTCTGAGGAAGGGCCATCGGAACCAGAACATTAACTCTGTTTTTTCCTTCACAGATGTGGGCAGCCCTGCTGAGCTTTTCCAGCAACTTTGTTTTTGTTCCTGATTTACAGCATCTGCAGTTCTTCCGGTTATTAAGGTTTTGGGTCTGGTGATTCTTCTTGCTCCTGTTCTGAAGAAGGGTTACAGGACCCAAAATCTAACACTGTTTTCTCTCCATAGATGCTGCCAGACCTGCTAAACTTTTCCAGCAATTTCTGTTTTTTGTTTCTGATTTCCAGCATCTGTAGTTCTCTCGTTTTCTTTCAAATGGAAGACACCCTGCTGTAATAATGGATCCTTGTGAAATCAGACATGCTGCATTAATCTAGCAATGGAAGTCATCAAGCCAATGACAAATGTCTTGACAGGTTAACACATATTTGACAGCTCCAATGGATGTATGCACATTTTGGGCACATTTCTCTCTACTTTTACTTTTACCCATCCCTACCCTCTACCCCAAAAAGGGTACCTGACCTCACCTCTACTTCCCCACAAGAGTGTTGTGCCCTCCCTCTCTGGAGGAATTCTTCTGGGCCCTTATGCACAGTGTATTCCCTAGCTATCTAAAATAAATTTACTGAGAAAAGATCTGGCCTCACCTGCTGCAGTGAGAGACAACTGATCATTTAAATGGGCAGACATTTCTGTGAACTGAGAATACATGAATCTTAGATCATCCCCATCTTGGCACCATGAGAATTGTTTTCGGGAGTGAGACTTCCACATTTCAGAGATTGACACAATTTACAGCATGATGGCAAACATCTGGGTCTAGGCTGAAACACCAATGCAGTTTTGTGCTACTCGGTAAGAGGTGCCACGTTTTGGATGAAATGTTGAACTGAGATCTTGTTTGCCCATGAATGGGTCCAACCAAACTATTTTGAGGAAGAGCACAGGAGTTGTCTCTGTAATACTGGCCAATACCTATCCTTTAAGCAACATCTCAAGCAGACAATTCAGTCATTTAACTTGTTGCTAACTGTGGGAGCTTGCTGTGTGCCAGGGAATGTGATTAGGGATGAATGAGTACCTTGCTACATAACATTGCAGCCAGATATTGAATATATCCTTGTTATCTGTTTTATGTGCCTCACTTCTGGCCTCTTCAACAAGAAACAAGTATGAACACTATCTTCAGCTTCACATTGGAAAGAAATATTCTCTCCTTCATCCTTCAAGGTAAAGATGGTCGTATTCATCCTCTGGAGTCTTTGGTAGGGTTTTGGTGGGTATATAGGTAACTGCAAAGGCCAATACATTTCAAATGAATTCCTGACTCAGTGTTTCCACTGTTTGTGATTTCTTTCTATTCCGCTGTTCACTTGCTTTTGAAGGAGTTTCCATCAGGATGTGTAATACAGTGAGGCAGAGATGAGCATGGACATCCTCAGTCTCTTACTGTGACCTCCCCCAGTGCAGTAACAGAATCAGTTTACTTGGTTGGAGATGCAACAGACACAGGATAACCAGGATGCATTTCCTGTCCCAACATGTGCCACAGCGAAGTGCTGACTGTTGGATCATAGATTGGTCTCATCCATCCAGCCTGCTAGATTCAGTCTTTGCATACTGGGTGGGCCAAGGTCCATAAGTTAATAATATCGGGAGTCCCAACAGCTACCCTCACGTAGTTTGACCATCCTGTTGAATCGGTTTATCAAAACGTACTCCCTGTTGTCTGCAAACAATCACTTGGGGCCATGGGGGATAATTGCTGGATGAGCCAGCATGTTGATCCTATTGTAAGAGGCACTACCCTCTCTTACGCAGCAAGAATTACTTTTTAATATTGTCATGGAAGCTATTGATTAGTTATTTTAGATTATTTTATTTGTTCTTTATATGTGGTTATCGTTGTAACATCATACAAAGCACTACAGTTTGATAAGAAGAGGGCAAGATTTGGTGTTGAACCAATTTATAACCAAAGTAATTGTAACAATAGTTTTTTTTATGTTTCAGTTACCTCACTAAACATCATTCACATCACCCATTTTCTTATTCAGGATTTGCAGTCAGACAATAGAGGGAACCGTTTGCAATCTTGATGATGATTGGATATAGTTGGATGGGTATGGGGTAGGTGGTCAATGACAGAAGGGTGTTAAGTACTTGTGGGGTTGGCTGTACAATAAAGGAAAGGTGTAGCAATATAATTTACTTGCTAGTGAAAAGTAATTTTAAATTGACTAATAAATCTGACGACAAACCTTATGGGAACTGCAGTTGTTCTTGTCTTTCTGGTGTTCATAACTAATTCTTATGCTAAACTTCCAGATGGGTGAGGTAGTGGTTGCTACAGGGCAGCAGTGTTATCACACCTCCTGTACGTGTAGAGACATGGACAATGTACGATGTTCAAATTCCTAAAGACATAGCAGCAGTGTTTCCAACACAAAATCCTACAAATCCACCAGCAGGACAAGTCCATTATTAGTGTGCTATCTGAGGCCAAAATCCCCAATATTGAGGTACTGCTTATAATCAATCAATTGCATTGGACAGGCCATGTCATTCCCATGCCGAGACTTCCAAAACTCTGAACAAAATTATGCCAAGCAGTTGTTAGAATATCAGATGAAATGCTTCAAGGATGTCCTCAAAACTCCTCTTGAAAAAAATGCAACATCTCCACCAATTCAAGGTTAAGGCTATCCAAACTGGAGGAGAAGTATTGTGAAGATGCAAACTGTTTCGAGCATCTGTTGCTCTCATGGGGAATTCTAAGGCTGTAAGTTGGTGACAGGGAAGTTTTCTTCAGAAAGGTAGAAAGAGTGTTCTTTATCCTTTTCTTTCACTATCTTCTGCCTCAAGGAGACCAGGAGTTGAATAGCTGCATGGGAAGGGTGATCTTTGAAAATATTCACGAGTGATTTCACAGAGAAAACATAAGCTCACAAGTGGTACCAGCAGACAGCAAGAAACGTTTTTCACTATATCTTGGCACATTTGACAATAATAAATCAAATCAAATTAAATTAATAGCAGTTTTGGTAAGTAATATAAAGTGGGTATGTCTAATTCCCAGTCTTTAAAATAAAACTTAATCTTCAGTTGAGATTAAGAGAGCCAAAAGCAAAGGAATCGTATGAAGTCCCTGGTGTATATTTAATAGTTTTAAACTGGAGGAAGTAAACATAGAGAGAGTAATTTACGGGTAAGTTATGGAGAGGTAGCTTAGCATGTTGGAATTGTCTTTCTGTCTAATATGGAAACTCAGAAACACTCCCAAAGTCCTGGGTGACCAGGTACGCACAAAATCTCTCCAACTGTAGTCTGGCAGTCTGTCTGTGTTTTGGATCTGGACTGGCAGCTGGGGACTTTGTGCAAAATCTGTAAGGCTGAGATCTTTGTGAAGAGTGCTTCTCATGAGATGGTCACACTATAGGTAAAGAGGATACAGATATAAAACGAATAGGTGATTGTCAAACAGAGTAAAAGCCCCAGGCAAGTGGTGCAGGAGTCAGGCAGTAGTGCAGAAGGGTTATATCACTCTCGAGTAGATTTTCTGCTTTGATACTGCTGGGGAAGATAGCTTCTCAGAGGAGCACAGCAGACAATGCTGTAGCACCATACAGTGACTGTGTTGTACGGTAACAGAGCACTTTCAAAATAATTAACTAGATTAGAAAAAGTCATATATGGATTTATGAAAAGGAAATGACATTTGACGAACCTACTGGAATTTGTGGTGACATAACAAGTGGAATAAATGAGCAAGAATCAGTGATGTCATGTATTTAGATTTTCAGAAACCTTTTAATAAAGTTCAACACAAGTTGTTAATGCACAAGATTAAAACACATGGGGTTAGGGCTAATATACTGGTATGGTTGAGAATTGGTTGACGGACTGGAAACAGATAAATAGGAATAAATTAGAACTGTTCAGAGCAGGGGGCAGCGACTAGGAATCAATGCTTGGGCCCTTGTTATTCACGTTATATTTCAAATTTTCACATAAGGTAATGGAGTATACTATTTACAAGTTCGCTGATGGTGGAAAACTAGTTGGGAATGCGAGTGGTGAAGACAATGGAAAGAGCCTTCAAGGCAATTTAGAAAAGTGGATGGCGGACGTAGTGTAATGTCAATAAGTGTGAAGTTGCTCACTTTGCTGGGTAAAACAGAGCAGAAGAGTCCTATTTAAATGGTGAAAGACTGGGAAATGTTGATGCACAAAGGGACCAGTGTGTCCTTATAACCAGTCTCTGAAAAGAAGCATGCATTCGCAGCAAGCAATTAGGAAGGAAAATGGTATATTGCAAGAGGGCTTGAGTACAGAAGCAAGGAAGTCTTACTGCATCTGCACAGGACCTTGGTGAGATAACATCTGGAGTATTGTGTGCAGTTTGGTCTCTTTAACTAAGAAAAGACATACTTGTCATAGATGGAATCCAGCAAAGGTTCACTAGTCTGCTGGTTGGAAATGATGAGGCTGTCATATGAGATGTTAGGTTGGCGGGTCCTGTATTCATTGAAGTTTAGAAGAAATGAGAGGGGATCTCATTAAAACATACAAAATGCTGACATTTCTGAAGAAGGGTTCCAACACGAAACGTCAACTTTCCTGTTCCTCTGATGCTGCCTGGCCTGCTGTGTTCTTCCAGCTCCACACTGTGTTATCTCAAAATTCTGTACATGAATGTAGGCATGATGTTTCCTCTGTTTGGTGGGTCCAAAAGAAGGGGTCATGTTCTTGGGATATGCAATAAGCCATTTTGGACTGAGATGAAGAGAAATTTCTTTGCTGTGTTCTTTTACTTTTATTCACTCATGGGACATGGGTGTTGCTGGCTGGGCCAGCCTGTCCCTAGTTGTCCTTGAGAAGGTGGTGCTGGTCTTCTCAGTGTGTGCTTCTGAGTGTGGTGAACCTAAACAATTCCCCACCACAGAAGGCAATGGAGGTGAGGTTAAGGAATATATTTTCAAAAGTAATGGATTTCTAGAGGCTAAAGGCATCAAGTGATATGAGGAGAGAGTAAGAATATGACATTGAAGTAAAGGATCAGCAAGATTATAGTAATTGGCAGAGTGGGCTGAATAGCCTTCTCCTTCTCGTGATTTCTGTGTTGCTATGTCTTTGACAGGCCCAGGTGAAGGTCTAGTGCAAAAAGCAGAGCATGTGAAAACCGAAAACATCCTACCCACTCACTTCAGCAAACCCATCTGTGACAGGGTTTACAGATCCAGTGTGTGATGATTAGTTACCTCAGGATACACAGCACCAAGATGGAAGGAAGTTATCTTTGATCCCAAGGGACTACCTAAGAAGAAAAAGATGTCACTGCCTATTCTTCAACACGTGCTGTCCTATTCTAAGGATAAATTTTATCCTCCGAAACAAGATCAAACTGAAAGCTAAAGTTTTCAAAACCTGAATCATGCCCATATCTGCTTCTAACTGATATGGGCTGATAGGTAACAGGTATCCAATCCCTTCCCAGGTGGCAAGTTGGTTATTTTACCCTATTTTAATGAAGCTGGAAACCTAATATTGTGCCACAATTTCACATTTAGTTTTGGCCAATTGGGTTTCCTGGGCAAAAGGATAATTAGGTTAAGGCTGATCTGTATCTCAATTCCACATATCAACCTTTCCCCTTATTCCTCGATGCACTTGCCTATCAAAACTCAACCTGCCTCAATGTTGAAAGCCTTCATTCTCCAGTCACCCACAGCTTTGTGTGGGAGAGCACTCTGGATTTCCACTTGCGAAAAGTTCATCCTGATCCCAAATGGCCCAAGTCCAATTATGTCCCTCGGTTTTTGTGATGCACTCTTCAAAGGAAATCATTTCTCCTTATCTATTCTGTCAAATCATTTGAAAATTTTGAATGGGTTGATCTTGTGACCCCTTTAAATATAACTTGGGGGCCATAAGATCATGATTTGATCATCAATGCATCCATGTGCAAAAGATGGCTGAGATCAACTCCATGGCATCCCTCTTTCAATGTTTGTCAGTATAGAATGAAGAAATAAAATTCTGGAGAGGGTCAATTTGTGCTTCTGTCATGCAACACATAGTACATGCTTCAGAGCAACAACGATTGTGGCTCGTGTACAAGTTATTTGACTTTCTATTTGAAATGGAAGCACCTTGTTGACACAAAATCTATTTCCCAAAAATGTGTGGAATCTAGAACAATTACTATTCTTAAGATTGAAATATCAGGTACAGACATCAAAGGATATAGAGTAAAGTTGGAAGGATGTAGTGGAGGTGCAGATCATCTTTAATTTTATTGAAATACAACAGTGTGCTTGAGACATTTGAATGGGCTCTTCCTGTTCCAACTGTCCTCAAAATCTTGAAAAGCATATTGGAGGGAATTTCAAAGTATAAAAGTCAAAAAAACTGTGGATGCGGGAAATCTGAAATAAAAACAAGTAGCAGGTCAGGATAAATCTGTGAAGAGGAACGGAATTAATTTTTCAGTTTGAACTCAGCTCAGTTCTGATGAAAGACAAAACATTAACATTGTTTCTCCACGTGGTTGCTGCCTGATGTTATGAGCGTTTCTTTCTCAATCTGTTTTTTTCATTCCAACATCAGTTGGATGTTGATTTTATTTCCATTCCTACTGTGGGTGTAAAAGCTGAGTCATTTTCATGTTTTTTTGAATCTGAGTTAAAATAACGCAATCAAAATAGTATAATTACATTGCATGTGACGCTCGTCACAATCTAATCAATAATACTGCCTTCTATTCCAAACCATACTCCACTAAAATTGGTAAAACATTATTGAACTGACGAAAGACAACAAGAATTACAATGCCAAAGGTGCCAGGCATGACAGAATTGCCAAGATTGAAGAGGCGAGGAGTGACATGCAACACAAGTGTTGACAGGAATGTAGTGTTGACTGGCAGTAGACATAAGATACTGCCACGTAGAACTAGCTGAGGATGACACGTCCTGGAATTGTCAAACTAGAAGATTCTGTAATAGATGTAGTGCCATGCTGGTGAAAGATGACAGGTGTTGTGATGCCAAACTGCAGATAGGACTTTGTAATGCTGAAAACCTAGGAAACAAAAGTCAGACTTCTAGGGACCAAGGCAGAGAGATAACAAGTGTTATGGCTGGAATTTTTTTATCAGAGCTTCGAATCGGGGTTGGAAGCGGTTAGCAGGACTGGCAGAAAATTTGACATCAGCTTTCATGCCAGCTTATCGCTGCACTACCATTCTCTAGCCAGGCTGGCTCAGAGTCTTAATGGGTGTCCTTTTAGTAGTGGCAAGTGGCCAACTAGATTTAATCATGGATAATTTCCAGCCAGCAATTTGGGCAGCCCATGCCAGTCTGAGTTACCCCTCCACCCCTCCCTTGCCAGTCATGGAATTCTGCAAGGCCTCCCATTGGTCCTCCAGCACTTGGAGCCTGCATACTATTCTGTAACCTGAATGCTTCTGTTTAAGTCTTTTAGATCTGAACATCCTTTGCTTACTATGATCTGCATGTACTGCTTGTAAACAAAGCTTTTCACTGTATTTCGGTGGACATGACAATAAATAAATCAATCAATTAATCAATCAATCCCTGATTAGGTGACAAACTCACTTGCTGGAAGTGATTACATAAAGTTGCATGGACATTACAAAACAGATACCCATAGCGTCATGTAGCACAGAAACAGACCCTTCAGTCCAATTCATCCATGCTGACCATGTTTCCCAAATTAAACAAGTCACACTTGCCTGCACCTGGCCCATATTCCTCTAAATCTTTCCTATTTGTGTACCTGTCCAAATGTCTTTAAAATGTTATAACTGTACCTGCATCTACCATTTCCTCTGGCAGTTCACTCCACACACGAAACACCCTCTGTGTAAACATATTGCCCCTCACCTTTCTTTCAAATCTTTCTCTTGTCACCTTAAAAATATTCCCCCTGGTTTTGAACACACCCTAAGGTGCTCTTCACCTTATCGATGCACCTCATGATTTCATAAACCTCGATAAGGTCAGCCCTCAATCTCTTCATCTCCAGTGATAAAAGTCCCAGCCTATCCTTACAACTCAAACCCTCTAGTTCAGGGAACATCCTGGTAAATCTCTTATATTAATGTATAAGCTCCACATCTAATACCAACCTGCCCAGTCAATTCCCAGATTTCTAAATTCCTTTTCCTTCAATCACTTATTGTATGCTTAAACATTATATGCTTCAATCCCAAACAATGGTTCCTCCCAGTCTATTCCAGGAAACAACTCAATTCCATCTACTCTGCCCCATCCCTTCATAGTTTTAGGTATCTGGATGAAATCTCCCACTAATTATTATTCATTTTAATGACAACACTCCCAATCTCAGATAGAAGAGAAATACAATGATAGACTTTACAGATGAGATAAATTCTCTTGAGGTTCCAATCCTGAAATTTTTGACTCTATCATACCTCTGTCCATGGTGTAAACAGGTAACCGATTTTGTTTAGTTTGAACTAGTCTGGTTTGTAGACCTTGACTATCTAAAGCTTTCAGACTGGTTTATGACATTCCGAAGCAGGGAATCTGTTTAGGCTGGAGGCTACATGATGTAAAATGTGTTTTGTTATCAGTGTGAACATGAAAGCTGCTTTATGAATATCCTTTTTTAATGCAAGCATCAATGAACAGAAAAAACAAATAATGTTACTAGCAAGGATAGCAAATAGACCAAAGAAAGAATTTGTTTAACTTTCAAATGTCCTTTCATTTGTATATAAAATGTGCTTGGGAGAAAAGTCTCTGTGATCAGTAAATCACCTGAAGCCTGAGTAGAGCCTTAATAGCTGTTAATTACTGTTGAGGCTGAATGAGCCTGAGTCATCTCAGCTCAGTTCTATTTAAGAAAGGAAAACAAAAATGGAAATTGCTGAAAAAGCTCAGCAAAGTTCTGGGACATGGTCACTGGGCCTGAATGTTAACTCTGACATCTCTCCATGATGCTGCCACGACTGCTGAGATTCTCTAGCAAATTTTGCTTTGTTTCTGATTTCCATCATCCACAGTTCTTTTGGTTTTTGTTTAGTAGAAATTAGTGAAATGTCTACAATATTGTTTTTTGGAGCAGCTTGTGGTAGAATCCACTAGGGAACAGGGAATTCTGGATTTGGTCATGTGTAATGAGGTAAACTTGATGAGGGAGCTGAAAGTGAAGGAACCCATAGAGCCATAGAGAGATACAGCATGGAAACAGACCTTTCAGTGCAACTCATACATGCAGTTCAGATATCCTGAATAAATCTAGTCCCATTTGCAAACCCTTCCTATTCATTTACCCATCCAGTTGCCTTTTAAATGTTGTATTTGTACCAGCCTCCACAATATGAGAGAATTCGCCCAGCTGTTTGAGAAGAACAGTATTATAAGTGAGCAGCGGTAACTGCAAAAGTATCAGGGAGGAGCTGGCCAGAGTTGATTGGAAGGGGGAGCCTCGCAGGGAAGGCAGTGGAGCAGTTTCTGAGGGTAATTTGGGAGACATAGCAGAAATTCATCCCAAGGAAGAAGAAACATACTAAGGGGAGGATGAAGCAACCATGACTGACAAGGGACGTCAGGGACAGCATAAAAGCAAAAGATAAAGCGTACAATGTGGTGAAGATTAGTGGGAAGCCTTTAAAAACATGTGTCACAAGCCACCCCTTGCCTCTTCACTTTTGACAATTCTGCCATGCCTAGCATCTTTGGCATTGCAATTCTTGTTTTTCTTTGTCAATTCAATAATATTTTACCATTTTTAGTGGTGTATGGTTTGGACTAGAAGGCAGTATTACTGATTAGACGACAAGTGACAGGTGTCATAAGCAAAGGATAACTTTAATAAAATAAGGGAAATAAATGAAACGAGAATAAGTTAGCTAATAATATAAAAGAAGATTACAACTTTTCAGTTACCTAAGAAGAATGAAAGAGGCAAGAGTGGGCATTGAACCTCTGGAAAATGAGGCTGGAGAAGTAGTAATGGGGAACAACATAATTTCAGAGGAACTGAATAGGTACTTTGCATCAGTCTTGATGGTGGAAGACACCAGCAGCATACCAGAACTTCAAGAAAGTCAGAGGGCAGAGGTGAGCGTAGTGGAAATCACCAAGGAGAATGTGCTGGGGAAGCTGAAAGGTCTGAAGGTGGATAAAACACCTGGACCGGATGGACTACACCCCAGAGTACTAAAAGAGATGGCTGAGGAGATTGTAGATGCACTGGTGGTGATTTTTCAGAAATCGCTGGAGTCAGGGAGGGTGCCAGAGGACTGGAAAATGCTTAATGTAACACAAAAACCAAAAGAACTGCGGATGCTGTAAATCAGGAACAAAAACAAAGTTGCTGGAAAAGCTCAGCAGGTCTGGCAGCATCTGTGGAGGAGAAAACAGAGTTAACGTTTCGGGTCCAGTGACAGATAGAGGGAGGGACAGATAGTGCAGACGAAGTTCGGAGGTTGCACTTTTGTTTTTGAGGAGAATAAATCTGTGTTTTTATTTTAAACGCCTGAAGGAAGGCAGTGGAATCTTTAGCATGCATCTGAATGGAGTGATAGGTTTACCTGACATCACCTGCAAAGGCCTACGTCTCTAACACCAAAGCATTTCCCTGCCTTTAATGAAGCATCAGCCTAGTTACGTACACATTTGATTATCAGTTTAATACAATGGTTGGATGCTTCCCAATGACTGGTTGTGTGTAGATTTGTAATCATGGATGGTCATTCTTGCTCACAAAACTAAAACTGCCCACTAGTTCCACTTGGCTGTTAGACCATAATTGAATGCAGGTATAATCTTCCAATTGCACTTTAAGCTAATTGAGAAATATTATTTAACCTATGGGAATGTTATCAACTATAGGTTGCACATAATGCTTACAAGGTAGGACATCTTCATTTCAATTGTTATCAAATCATTGAACGCTGTGACAGTCAGGTTGGGTAATGCTGGGAGAGGGCTAACAGTTGTTTACAATTAATTTCATCAGTTTTGGATAACATTTTGCACCTCAATTTTCAAACAGCAGGAACACTCTGGAATCACATTTAAGCCAAACCAGGAAAGGATGGCAGTTTAGTTCCCTAAAGGGCAATCAACAATGGATTCAGGGCATCATCATTAGACTCTTAATTCCAGATTTTTTTTTTGTTGAATTCAAATTCCACCATCTGTGGTATCAGAACTTTCCTGTCCTTTGGATTAACAGTCCAGCGTTAATATCACTAGGCCATTGCCTCCCTTAACTATTTGCTAAAATTGGTGCATTGTGAAAATTAACACAGGAAAGTGTCAACTCAGAGTACAGTATTTGCATGTTCTTGAACACAGAATTCAAAATTTTAACTTTAATTTGTTGTAAGAACTTATTTGCCAATTTATTCAAATCCAGGACTGGCAGACCTTGACCGTAGACCATTTTAGCTGTAAGTGTGCAGTTAATTCTTGCCTAAATTAGATGTAGATAAGCTTTTGTTCTGTCTAGGTTAGATGAGAGAGAAGTACTGCATTCACTAGAGTTCATGTGCTTCTGAGTAACTGAAGACAAATAAACTTCAAGTGAGGAGGACAGATGTGAAGTGAAAACAGAGTCAAAAGGATGCGACTGGAAAGGGAAGTCTCCAAAGGGAGTGGAAGACATTGGAATAATTTGGAAAGGAAAAGATCATGAAAGATTTCAATAACAGGGCTGCAACACAGGAAAAGCCCAAGGTGGTGAAGAGCACCTTGGAAGACTTCACAACCTCCAAACATGACCCGGAAATATTCTTTATAGGAAAACCCAAGAAATGGGTCACTTAATCAAAAGTACAAGTTGACACACAGAGGATTGTAACAAGTGCACTCATTCCACAGTGGACTGCTCTGCTATGCAGTAAGACCTTTATATCTCCAGTGGCTTTACAGTATCAAGTGGCGAAGTTATAGCAATTACTACTTTCTCAGATTACTGTATGAACTGTAACAGATACTGTATTGACTGTACCAAGATAGTCTGTGGACTCCAATCAGAATACTGCATGGATTTTACTGAAGGCTACTCTTGATAATCACTGCAATGTACGATTTATAATCAGAATACCACATGGATTGTATTGAGAATACTTTATGCATGCCATGGACGATAGGCAGGTTCTTGAATGAACTGCAATCACAATATTGTAAATAGCTTTCTGTCTGGTCTGTAATCAGAATTCAGTGCTGTATGGTGCACTGTCACAGCTATATAGTGTGGAATAGACTTCAAGGAAAATACTGTGTAGGCTACCTGAGCAAATAATTTAATACTGTTGTCTTAGCAAATAAGCTTGCTGGAGCACAGGTGCTCCATTTTTAGCCAGATTAATGTAAATATCTCTCTACATTTATTTGAAAAATGAAAGATTCCATGATCACCTTCGGTGTGACTACAAGACTGTGATAGACCAGTAACCTTTAAAACCCATTAGGCAATCGGATCATTCCCTTCATTGGGAGGAAGAGCACGTATCAAGCTGCATCAGTGATGATCCTCTTCCTCAGTTGCAAGAAAATTGAGCTAACTTGGTAATGAGTTTATCTATCAACTTTGGCCTTGTTCTCATTAAATCCAGTATACTTCAACATTTATCTCTCCAGTGAAACAACAAGGAACCAACTATGCAGAACCCAACTTTTAATGAAGCGTAGCAATCTATCAGGACATAACAACATTCACACCAGTAGCCGCTTCCTCAGAGAAAATAGACTGAAAGCAAGTTCTGCTTGCAGTATCCTGATTACAATTTAGGATCCATTATTTCATAAAGATTTTAATAACCAAATTAATTACATTTTAAATGCCTTTAGAGGTATGCATTTAATTAATATTTAATCAATTCAGCTGTTCAGTTTTTCAGCTTATCTAGGTATACCATGTTAGAAAATAAAGTTGCTTTGAAGGTATGTGTACCTTGTACTAATTCAGTAAGGTCATGATATTAGTCTGGACCATAGAGCTGCTCTCTCCTTAGAGACGATTGATAGTAGCTTAACCTGAGGGTCACCACAACTTAGGCAAGGGGAGAGGTTGAGAAGAGAATCCTTCATGGTGATATCAGCCAGTGCAGGGATTGAACCCATGACTCTGCATTGGGAACCAGGCATCCAACCAACTTTTATTTTAATACAGTACTAGTTCAATTGCCCATCAGTATGACCATTAACATGTTTCACCAACTGTTTTGATACAGTTGTTCCAATGAACCCACAAGCTGAACAGGTGTAAGTCTGATGTTAAGTGTCATTATTGAGACAAAAATACTTTTAGGTATTTTAGTTATTAGGTACAGTGCTTTTCGGCTGCTTTCACCCCTGAGGCAGTTTGAATATGCTGCATTGTAAATTGATTTGGTGTTGAAAAGGAGCCCATAGCACATTGTAAGTAGATTAATGTGTAAAGGTACCACAATATCAAATGGCAACACTAGTGACAGTGATAAAATCAGATGGCTTATTCTTACCACAACAGCCAGCAGTGCAAAGGAAAATTATCATGCCAATTTTTAAAAATTACTTCCTCTCCAGTTTGGCAGGGGATATACTTGAAGAAGTGGACAGCAAATCAGTATTAAACATCAACTGGCTACCTTGGCAGTTTACTGACATGGCCAGAGACAATCTGTCTTTTCACTTCTATTGAACTACCTCAGACCATGTACTTGGCCAGTTGAGTGATCTGTTGGATGACAACACCCTGAGATACTCTGCAAGCCTCTTTCTGTTGACGAAGCCAATGTCACCGTCAAAGCTGCCTGAGCTTCCCTTGGAGTATTCTGGCATTCCAATTGAGAAAAGTTCCACTGTTCACAAAGGTGTTTTTCCAGAAAAGCTTAGTCAATGATTTTTGCAAATTGTAAACGTAGCAGACCATACATATGCAGTAACAGATACTTGTGCAGTGCACATTCTAACTCTAGAAATTAAGATTTTTCTTTTTCTCCTTTAAGACACTAGATGAACAAAGATTATACTTGCAGTCAGCATAAAGGTATATCTTAAGTATTGCATAGATAAGCAAATTTGAAGAAGAGACATGCTAATACTACGAATTTATTGTATAGTATAGTTGGACTTCCATTACACACACTGTAATTTCATGGAAGCTGTGACCTCAGTCATTGCATCCTGCATGGGACTGCCTGGGCTTACAACTCCACAAAGAAGATATGTTCCAGGCTCTGTGTCAACACAGGATTCAACTTGGAAATGGATTCTTCCCTGATCTGAGAGCTTGGAGGATGACTGCCAATGCACCAAACAATTGGTTTCTCCACCAATGGACTTTCTTCAGAAGCTGGGCCCTGTAAGATTCTTATCTGCCTCCTATACAGTTGAACTAGCCTGCAATCTTGCTCACATCATCTGTCCACTAGTGCTCAGTGCATGCAACTATGGGGATCTGTGTTCTATTCTAACCTTCATGTTAAGTATGGCGTCAGTCTGAGTTATCTGTGATGGGGATAATAACTGATGCTGTGTCTCAGTCCTCATTCTCCTCCCCCTTCTCTGACAATTGGATAGAATGGATTTAGATCTTGCCATACAGGTTTGGACAGGTTAGGAGAGTGGGCAAAGAAGTGGCAGATGGAGTACAATGTGGGAAAGTGTGAGGTCATGCACTTTGGTAAGAAGAATAAAAGCATGGACTATTTTCTAGATGGGGAGAAAATTCAGAAGCCTGAAGTGCAAAGAGACTTGGGAGTTCTCATCCAGGATTCTCTCAAGGTAAACTTGCGGGTTGAGTCAGTAGTCAGGAAGGCAAATGCAATGTTGGCATTTATTTTAAGAGAACTTGAATATAAAAGCAGGGATGTACTACTGAGGCTTTCTAAGGCTCTGGCCAGGCCACATTTGGAGTATTGTGTGCAGTTTTGGGCCCCATATCTCAGGAAGGATGTATTGGCCCTGGAGTAGGTTCAAAGGAGGTTCACGAGAATGGTCCCAAGAATGGAAAGCTTAACATATGAGGAACGTTTGAGGACTCTGGGACTATACTCATTGGAGTTTAGAAGGATGAGGGGAATCCAATTGAAACTTGCAAAATACTGAATGGCCTGGACAAAGTGGATGTTGGGAAGATGCTTCCATTGGTAGGAGACACTAGGACCCGAGGGCACAGCCTTAGAGTAAAGGGAAGGCCTTTTAGAACAGAAATAAGGAGAAACTACTTCATCCAGAGAGTGGTGTATCCATAGAATTCAGTGCCACAGAAGGCTGTGGAGGCCAGGTCATTGAGTACATTTAAGACTGAGATAGATAGGTTCTTGATTATCAAGGGGATCAAGGGTTACAGGGAGAAAGCAGGAGAATGGGGTTGGGGAACTTATTACCTATGATTGATGATGGAGCAGACTTGATGGGCCAAATGGCCTAATTTCTGCCCCTATGCCTAATGGTCTTATGGTCTTACACAGTGATTAAGCTGAAATGATTATAGTGCAGTACTTCTGGGCAGTATGAGAGAATGTGTAATATGAATCCATCTGGACCGTGTCAATGAGAATAGGTTTTGGAGATCAGAAACTGTTGTGGATCTGGATATGGAGTCACCCTATGCATCAACTATCTGCTGCTTGCTCTGCCTTCTATGACATCCTTTCAGATTATAATCAGGAAGTGAAGTAATCTTAGGCAGTCACGCTCACATTCTCTTTTGTTCGATCTCGCTGCTTTCCTACTCAGGAAGAAAAAGAGTGCCGATTACAAATGAGTGCTTTGACAGCACTGTTTGTATTGCTGTATTTGTGAAATATCCCCACTCGCTGAAAAACTGCGAGTTGTGTTGGGATGTGAGCAGAGCCAGTGATGGAAATGATAGAGTTGGGTGGGTGAATGTTGGTATACAGTTCAATGTGTTGAGTTGAGGTGGTAATGCTCATGATTCTATTATTGAGTAGTGTATTTGTGAGGTGGGACCTTACCTTGAGCATTATTGCTGGTTGGTACATTTGTTGCAAGACTGGATCCATAGCCTGAGGCCAGGATTCTCAGCCTTCTCTGATCTGTCTTCAGAGATGATTGATGTTTTGGATGATGAAGATCCTTAAAATCAATCTTCCAAAATGCCAGGCTGCCATATTCCTGTCACAGCACATTTGAAGTCCTACAGTGTGGAAACAGGCTATTCAACCCATCAAGTCCACACCAACCCTCCAAAGAGCATCCCACTCAGAACCACTCCCCCCACCCTATATTTCCCCATGGCTAATCCATCTAGACACGCTCGGCAATTCAGCATGGGCAATCTACCTAACCCACACCATCTTTAGACTGTGGGAGGAAACCAATGAGGACACAGTGGAGAATGAGCAAACTCCACACAGACAGTCAACCAAAGCTGGAATTGAACCCCAGCCCCTGGCCCCGTGAGGCAGAGTGCTAACCACTGAGCCACTGAGCCACTGTGCCACCCTAGATAACAAGCATGGGGCTGTATGAACACAGCAGGTCAAGCAGCATCATAGGAGCAGGAAAACTTGACGTTTCGGGCCTAAACCCTTCATCAGAAATGGGGGAGGGGAAGAGGGTTCTGAAATAAATAGGGAGAGAGGGGGAGGTGGATAGAGGATGGATAGAGGAGAGGATAGGTGGAGAGGAGGCAGACAAGTCGAAGAGGTGGGGATGGAGCCAGTAAAGGTGAGTGTAGGTAGGGGGGTAGGGAGGAGATAGGTCAGTCCAGGGAGGACGGACAGGTCAAGGGGGGCGGGATGATGTTAGTAGATAGGAGATGGGGGTGTGGCT
>JAHRHZ010000069.1:6629059-6644099 GCA_024137785.1 Ginglymostoma cirratum | reverse complement strand
CATTTTTTTTTTTTCTGATGAAGGGTTTAGGCCCGAAACGTCGAGTTTTCCTGCTCCTATGATGCTGCTTGACCTGCTGTGTTCATCCAGCCCCATGCTTGTTATCTCGGATTCTCCAGCATCTGCAGTACCTTTTATCTCTTTTCAGTTCATTTTTATGTTTTGCTTTACAATGACCATTAATATTAAACTATTTAGGGGTCTGGAACAAGAGTGAAGAAGTGAGATCTACTTCCAAAGAATCAGCACATGAATGGCCTTCTTCTGTATTGTAAGATTGTATAATTTTGTATTGGAATAAAGGTGATGCTGTACCCTTTAAAAATTGAGGTGCACTCTTCATTATCAGGTTTTGTCAAAGAAACACTACAGAAAGAGGAGGAAATTCTTCAAATATACATCAGATTGTTGGAATGCAATTAAAATTTATCTTAAACGTGGGTAAAATTCAAATATTGAGTGCATGTTATAACAATACTGTGACAGTCCTGTAAATGATTTGAATATATTTTGTTTTTGCAGAAGCATCTCAGCGTACACCCTGGCAATTCACTGCGCTTTGCTCTCAAGAGTGGACAAGACTCTTACATCCTGATTTAGTTCTCCAGAGGCCCAGAGTCCCAAAGCTGTCTGACATTTGAATCTGCCAATTTGAATTGTGATGGTTCTCATCATTGCTGAGACAGATTAGTAAGGTCGGTGCCTTGGGAGGGGGGGTGGTGTTGCTGAGAGCAGAGAGATGAACATTGCTTGTGGATAGAACTGGTCACAAATGTAGCTGCCAGCTGTCTGTAGTTGTTAGCTCACTCTTGAAAGGCCAAAGAACAATTTGTAGCAGTGTCCCTTCCTCAGTGTCGCTGAGGAAATTGTCATGAAAATCAATTGGGAACACAAAGGAAAGAAAATGCCAGGGAAATCCATAATGGAATCCTAATTTTGAAGGGAATTACGTTTACATGGCAAGCAGCTCAAATGCAGAGAGACATAGGTTAAAAATTAAAAAAGCAACAGTCTCATTTTGACTTTGAGCAGAGCATGAAATGGCTGATATTGGACAGGTACATTGATGCATACAAAGAATTAACACTGCAGAGGCAGTGTAAGAAGAACAGAATGCCTGAAGCAAGTTGAACATTTGATTGTGGAGTTGGGTTCTTGCGATATGAAGAGACAAATTATTATAAATCCCCACTCAGTTTTACTTCTGTTCCCTCCAATGGAATAGATAATATACAATAAAATATTGCACTCCTCTAAATGTGCTAATACATTCTGACAATGTACAAATGAGAGCTACGCCACTGAATTTGGTGCTTGCCAACTAACCCTTCCCATCACTGGCTGCGAAATGTGTTGGTTGCGGAGGAGGGAGATTTAATCATGGCATTCCTGGGGTGTAGGTCACCTCAGGAAAATGTTGGTCACTGTTATACTCATCAAAGCCAGCGAGCCCTCCGGGAATAGTTTTAACTATCTAAATATGGGCAGAGATTAATTTTGCAGGTTTGTTCCTCTGCATAACCCACATCTCTCACCTAACACACAAATCCACCTAACTGGTAATCCGATTATTCACTTTTCCCAGGAATTTACCTCAAATCTACACTGGGAGGGAGAATGCATGTGTAGTAAAGCACAGGGAGGCAGATGGTTATCTGTCTGAATGTCAAAGGGGAATTTGGAATGCATTCTTACACTATTTTTTACTGAAGCCAAATGGTCAATGTTAGAATTTTGGAAAGGATAAAATATGGCTACTTGGCTCCATGAATGGACCTCTCTGAGGCCCTTGCTTCAGAATAAAATGATCCTAAAACCAGCAAACAGTAAGCAGTAATGTCTTACTTTTGCTGATGGGAAGCCATTCCCACGGGAGCATGTACAAATGAAAGCTTGTTAATGACTACTACTACTTTCAGACAGTGGAGCAGGATATGGGTGAGATCAGAGCAGAGAAGAATTCTGACAATTGTTCTTCATAGAATCCTTACAATGTGGAAGCAGGCCATTCAGCCCATCAGGTCCACACCGACCTTCCAAAGAGCATCCCACCCAAAACCCACCCCCCAAGCTATTCTGTAACCCTGCATTCTCCATGGCTAACCCACCTAGCCTGCACATTCCTGGACACTTATGGGCAACTTAGCATGGCCAACCCACCCATCTTTGGACAGTAGGAGGAAATCCCCCAACAGACACTGGGAGATTGTGCAAATTCCACACATTTTCCTGAGGGTGGAATCAAATACAGGTCCCTGGCGCTGTGAGGTTGCAGTGCTAACCATTGAGCCATTGTGTCATTTTTTAGTCACCTGTTCAAAAACTGAAGGGTCATAAAATGCGCAGAGAGTTTAGACTTTTGGTTTAAACTTGCTGTCAGCTGAATTGTAGAAGCCACACAGCTTGCTCCAATGAAATAGATGTAAACAAGCTGAAATGCTTTAAGTATGTCATTTGTGGAAAACTGGAGGAGCATCTAAATCAGCCACGTGTGAAGATGCATTTTCATGTTTACTGTATTCTAGTATGTCTGATTACTGTTGTTAACTGCCTTTTAGCAGTAGATTGAAAGCTGTGTATGGTCTTTTTAATAACAATGGTCTTTTATTGGTCTGACCTCTCCAAAGTTAATTAGAACCAGAATTAGACTGGAGATATTTAGACATTAAATGTTTGAGTTTAGACAGTAATCAAATGTAGCAGAGTAGCCAACCCTTTGAGATTTACACTCTCCTTTTATTTAACTATGTTTTGGTAGCATTTGATCATTGAGATTTCTATGATTATTATATTTAGGACTTTTTAGGCTTTCAATTTAACACTAATTAGGGTAGTTGTGTGACCTGTTTTGAAGTCAGCCTGACAGTGATCTTGGGTGACTTTTTTTTTAATTTAAAGAAAGGCATAGGATTGTTTCACCGAAAGAAAGTTATACGGTATTTATATTTGGAGATAATGTAAGCCTTCCCTTGATTTGCTTTGGATTATGAGATGCCCCCATTTCAAAGAAAGACATTGTTGGTATCAATTTGCGAACAGTTGAGTTTTCAAGGCCCATCTACTTCTAAATGTAAATTTAATTAACATTTCTACTTAAATGCAACATTGACGTGTTTCATATTGCCATGGGGAAGAGGACAGAGGAAGTAACTTCAAAATCAGATTACCGGCTTCCCCTACAAGTAAATGAAAGTTGTCGAGAGACAACAGAAAGCAACAATCCCTCATACCCATCAAACTCCCTCTATTTAGAAAACAGTACAATGTTGCTACAAACATTGCTGGAAAAACTCAAGAGTTCCTTGAGTTTCAGAAGTTCCAGCAGAGATAAAAGACTGTTATATTTTGCCAATGATCACTGCTAGAGGTGGGAGGTGTTCTCTAGTCAAATAGGTAAATCCTGCCTTCTTCCATAGATTCCAAAAGATTAATTGTGGCTTGGTCAGGTGGATGAGACAGGATTTATTAGTACTGGTGGATTAAATAAGTTCTATGAAAACTGAGAAAAACACCTAGAGATGACCGCTTTAAGTAACTACTCAACCAAACAAGGATCTGAAAATGCATTAAAAGCAAAGAGCAAATGTGTACTAAATAAAGGTCTAAGGAAGGGTAACTCAACCTGAAACATTAACTCTGATTTCTCTCCACAGATGCTGCCAGATCTGCTGAGTTTATCCAGCAATTTCTGTTTTTGTAGCAACAGCGTACTCGTTTCTAAATAGAGCGATTTTGATGGGTATAACTGATTGCTACTTTCTGTTGTTTAAATTATTGTTGCCTACAATAAGAAAAGGGTTCAATCAAAATTGTTTTTTTTTAGGTATTGATTACATGAAATCTTGATTTGTCATTTTTTCTGCTAATAACTCGGAGTTCAAGTTTCTTTTAAACAAGTGCAGCCTCTTAAATATGTGCTAACACCTTCTAACAATGCTGTTTCAAGTTTCTACCAGCCCCATCACAGATGCATCCCATCTCACTTGGCATTTCTTTGTGAACAATGATTATAGGAAGGTTGTATTCATCTGTTGCAGACTACTCCCGAGTTACTTGTGACTGGCAGATTCTTCCACATCAGATATAAATGAAGGAGTATTTGTTGAATCTGTCCTTTCCCTCTCTTTCTCTCTTATACTGGTTCTTAACTCATTTTCAAAGGAGTTTATAACAATTCCAATGTAGAAACTCCAGGAATCACGATCTATGTTTCCACTAGCTTCCCAAGGGCGACGTGGCAAACAGAGTGAACTTTGTTCAGGATTTCTTGAATGGTTTGCGTGGGCACCCTCTCTGGCCTATTTACCAGTGAGCAGCTGTGCATACAACTCAACTTTGGACAAGCAACTATCATCCATCTGAGCGATGTGACCCATCAATGCAGGAGGTTGGTGTTAATACTAGCTGTTCCTAGCATTTAAATGTTTGTGGTCTGGTCTTGTCAGTGGATCTTGAAGAAGCTGTGGGTGGAATGGCTCTTGAAGTTATACTTGATAATGGTGCAGGACGTGTGATTTGTTGCCATTAGAAAAGTAGTGAGGACGACGGCTTTGTTTTGTCTGTGTTTGAAGAGATTGGCACCACTCCTATGTGTAAAATCTACCAAATGGGCAGTTTGCTGTCGAAAGCCTGCTTTCCACTTCCTTCCTGCAATAAATGAGATGAAACACCCCTCTCCCCTCACCCCTCCCCACCTCCACAATAGGTAAATTGATTGACAACATTCAGTTCAGTTCCATCAATGCCAGTGTTTGGTGGTCTACGTTCTCCTTGGGGCGAAGGCTAATACAGGACTTAAGCTTCCTTTGAAAGGATTCTTATTCAGATGAGATGTGGTTCCTTAGAAACAAACACAGCATGGTGGCTCAGTGGTTAGCACTGCTGCCTTGCAGCACCAGGGACCTGGGTTCAATTCCACCCTCAGGCAACTGTTTGTGTGGAGTTTGCACATTCTCCCCTGTGTCTGCATGGGTTTCCTCTGGGGGCTCCAGTTTCTTCCCGCAGGCCAGGTGGGTTGGCCATTCTAAATTGCCCATAGTGTTGGGGGATGGGTCTGGGTGGGATGTTGGTGTGGAGTTGGGCCGAATGACCTGTTTCAATACTGTAGGGATTCCAAGATCTATGAAACATGTTGTTAAATGTTACAGGTCCAATTGACATTGGACAAGGAGATCACAATCAACAGCAAAAATTTCACAGGTGAGGTTTTTTTGTGTCTGCCTGAAGATGCCTGAGGTTGCACAGATCTCCTGTGTTTCAGCAGATTCCATCGACTCCCTCCTAAAGGTCTTTTGTTGCCTGCTGCAGCATCAAGCTGAGGAAGATGGTGAATAAAGTCAGGGTTGTACATATCCCTGCTTCATATCATTGGAGATTCAGAAGGGATTCGAGAGGTTTCTGTTGTACTTGCCCTGTCTATCCTCACTTTCCTAAAACTACTTCACCTTAGCCAGGAAGCTGGCTGAGCATCCAGGTCTTTCAAGGATTTTCCAAAGCCAACCTCAGTTCATAGTGTTGAAGGTTGTGGCAAAGTCTATGGAAGTGATTTAAGGGCCTTTGTTTGGCTCACTTTTCTTATATTTGTCTGACTGCAAATACCATGACCATGGTGCCTCTGCTCTGAAAGTGCCCTGGTTGTCAGTGAGCACTTAGTAGGCACAAGTCTGTTCAGAAGGATTCGAGCCAGGATCTTCCCAGCAATGGAAATGATGGTGATCCATGATAGCCAAAGCAGTCTGCCATTTCTCCATTTGCCTTGGTACAGGGTAGGGGTAACTCATCGCAAAGCTTCTGTGGGATCTTGCCATGCTTCCAGGAAGCCTTGGAAAAACTTAGGCAGCTTGCTGTGTAGGGTAGGACCGTCATGTTTCAAAGCTTCAGGCGGGATTACATTAATTTTGGAAACTTTGTTGCTCTTCATCTGAATGACATCAGAAACTAATTCTTCCAGAAGTGAGTTTGTATCCAATTCTTTCTGGCAGGCCACATTTGGATGTGATTGATGGCCATATCATGCAGTTAACATTGACAAATGCTTCAAAGTGCTCTGACCAGTGATCCGGGACTGATACCTTGTCAGTGTGCAATGTCTTGACATTGGCACTCCTGAAGGGGATTTGGGTTTGGTATACTGCTCTATAGACAGATCTCAGTACTTCACAAAAGCTTCTTATGTTGCCAATGTCAGAGAGTAGAAGTGAGCTTATTCTCCAAATACAGTTTACCACTAACCTTGGGCGTTCTTCAGTTTATGAATATTTATATTTCAATCAAAAATAGGCCGTTCATCCCTTCAAGCCTGCGCTACCATTCAATAAAATCATGGCTTCTCTGTTTGCATTACACTTTCCACAGTCCCATCTATTCCCAATAACCTTAGGTCATAGAATCAAACAAGAATCTGTCCGTCTCTGTCTTAAAAATATTCAATCACTTATGACAAAGTTTCAAAGTTGCACAAACATCTGAGAAAAATATCTTCCTCTCATCTCTGTCCGAAAAGGTGACCTCTATTTTTACCATGTCACCTAGTTCTAGACTCACACACAGGAGAAAATATCCTTTCCACATCCACCTAGCCAAGACCATTCAGGATCTTACACACTTCGGTCAAAACATTCTGATGGGAACAAGCCCTATCTGTTCAAAGTTTCCTCTTAAGACAACTTATTCATTCCAAGTGTAAATCCAGAAAACAAAAACACAAAGTGCTGGAGAAACTCACCAGGTCTGGCAGCATCTGTGGAGAGAAATCAGAATTAAGGTTTCAGATCTAGTGACCCTTCTTCAGAGCTGATGGCTGCTAGGAAAAGGATATCGAAGATAGCATGGGTGCAGGAGTAAATGATAGGTGGAGATAGAGGCTAAAGAGAGACAGAAACAGATGGACAGGCAAAGGAGTGGATAAAGGTCAGCCTGGGGGAATGAGTAGCTGTTCATGGAGGGTATTAGTAGTTGACAATAGGTTGTGAATGGTAGCAGCCACAATGTAATAAAACCCCTCTGAACCATCTCCAATGTATTTATATTCTTCCTTAAATAATGTGACCAAAACCACACACGACATTTGAGACATGGTCTCAATGCCCTGCAATGTCAAACAATGCCATTCTCACTTTTATGTTGAATCTATCTCATAATAAATGATAATATTCCATTAACTACTTAATCACTTGCTGTAGCTGCAACGTAACTTTGTGATTCCTGCACTAGGACACCCAGATCCACCTGCCTCTCAGAGTTGAAAGTTGCTGGCAGTCTGTCTGTTTCTCTTGATTGCGTGAATGGGCTGACCTTTTTTATTGGCAGCAGATCTTGAATTTCAACAAACCAATCCCTGTTTTTGACACTCGATCCAGTGATCCCAGTGATCCCAGTGATCCCATCCAGTACTGCTTCTTTGATGTGTTCCCAGCATTCTTCTGGAGTGGAACCAGCAGTGAAATCAAAGTGTTCCAATGTGGTCTGGAAAATTGCTTGATATCTATCTCTGGGAGTTAAGGGTTGCAAGTTGCTGATTTGATATTACTTTTGTGGATTATCTCTAGGTCTTGGGATTAGGCTTGAAATGGAAGTTCAGCTTTGATTGAATGAGCCACATTCACATGTGACATTCACTGAGAATGACTCTAGTATGCAGGACACCCTTTAGGGCACATTAGTGTATGATGATGGTAAAGCAGTGATGCATCTTTGTGATTTTAATGAACTACTCGGGAGGGTTTAAACTAGTCTGGCAGTAGGGTAGGACCCTAAGCAGGTTGAGGCTGGTACAGAAGTTAGATACAAGAAGTTAAATAGACAAGACAGGCAAGAGCATGATAGCGAATGAAGGAAAACTGATGAATTAAACTGTATTTATTTCAATGCAAGATGCCTGACAGGTAAGGCAAATGAACTCAGGGCATTGGTGGGAACATGGGACTGGGATATCATAGCTATTACCAAAACCAGCAGCTCAATGTTCTAATGTACAGATGCTATAAGGATAGAAGGGGAGGCAAGAAATGGTGAGGGGGTGGGGGGTGGTGTTGAGGAGTGGAGTTTTTGGTTAGGGAAACCTTCACAAAAGTACTTAGAGGATATTCCTGAGGGATCATCCAGTGAAACTATATGGGTGGAACTGAGAAATAAGAAGGGGGTTTGATGGGATTATACTATAATGATGGGATTATACTATATATATACTATATACTTTGATGGGATTATACTGTAAGCCCTCCAATAGACGACAGGAAATTTAGAAGCTAATATGTAGGAAGATTGCACATAACTGTAAGAATAATAGTGTTGTAATAGTAAGGGATTTTAATTTCCCAGACTGGGACTGCCATAGCGCTAAGGGTTTGTATGGAGAGGAATTTGTTAAGTGTGTTCAAGAAAATTTTCTCAATCAAAATGTAGATGATCCTAACGGGAAGGGTCAAAACCTGACCTCCTCTTGGGAAATAAGGGAGGGCAAGTTCCTGAGGTGTTAGTGGAGGAGCACTTTGGGACCAGTGACCATAATTTTATTTGTTTTAAAATAGTTATGGAAAAAGATAGTCCTAGTCCACAACTTCAAGCTCTAAATTGGGACAAGGCCAATTTTGATGGTATTAGACAGGAACTTTCAAAAGTTGTTTGGGGGAGGCTGTTCACAGGCAAAGGAACATCTGGCAACTGGGAGGCTCTCAAAAGTGTGATAAAAAGTTCAGGGATGATATTTTCCAGTTAGTGTGGAAGGGCAAGGCTGGCAGGAGTAGGGAACACTGGAAGAATAGAGATATTGAGGCCTTGCTGTATAAAAAGAAAGAGGCATATGTCAGGGTTAGACATCTGGGATTCAGTAATTCCCTAGCAGAGTACAAAGGCAGTAGGAGCATATTTAAGAGGGAAATCAAGAGGACAAAAAGGGGACTTGAGAAAGCTTTGGCAAATAAAGTTAAGGAGAATCTAAAGTGATTCTACAAGTATATTGAGGGCAAAAGAGTAATTAGGGAGAGGAAAAGGGCTCCTTAAAGATCAACCAGGCAGTCTACGTATGGAACCAAAGGAGACTGTGGAGATCCTAAATGAATATTTCCCTTCATTATTTACCATGAGAAAAGATATGGAAGTTAAGAATCCCGGAGAAATAAATAGTGATGTCTTTAAAAAGAGTCTAAATGATAGAAAAGGAAGAGGTGTTGGATGTCTTAAAATGCATAATGGTAGATAAATTCCTGGGACCTGATTGAGTGTATCCCAGGATATTGTGGGAAGAAATTGCGGCAGCCCTAACTGAGATATTTGTTTTGTCGACAGCCACAGGTGAGGTGCCAGAAGTCTGAAGGGTGACTAATGTGGCGCTATTATTTAAGAAAAGCTGCAAAAGAAAGAGAACTACAGACCAGTGAGTCTGACGTTAGTGGTGGATAAGCTGTTGGAGGGCAATCTAAGAAACAGAACATACATGCATTTGGAAAGGCAAGGACTGATTAGGGATAGTCAGCACGGTTTTGTGTTTGGGAAATCATGTCTCATAAATTTGTTTAAGTTTTTTGAAGAGGTGACCAAGAAGATAGATGAAGGCAGAGCAGTAGACATTGTCTACATAGACTTTAGCAAGGCTTTCAATAAGTTTTCACATGGCAGACTGGTTAGTAAAGTTATATAACATGGGATCCAGGGAGATCTTGCCAACTGGATAAAAAATTGGCTTGATGGTAGGAGACAGGATGGTAGTAGAGGGTTGATGTTCAGACTGGAAACCTGTGATCAGTGGCGTGCCACAAGGAACAGTGTTGGGTCCACTGTTATTCTTCATTCATATCAATGATTTGGATGTGATTACAGGAGGTATGGTTAGTAAGTTTGTGGAAGACATTAAAATTGATGGTATAGTGGACATTGTTATCTAAGAGTACAACAGGATCTTGATCAACTGGGCCAGCGGACCAAGGAATAGCAGACAGAGTTTAATTCAGATAAATGAAAGGTGTTGCATTTTGGTAAGACTAACCAGGGGCAGGACTTACACAGTCAATGGTAGGCCCCTTGGGAGTGTTTTCGAAGAGAGAGACATAGGGGTGTGGATGCATAGTTCCTTGAAAGTGCTGTCACAGATAGACATGGTGGTGAAGAATGCATTTGGCAATCTTGTGTTCACCAGTCAGAGCACTGAGTACAGGAATTGGGATGTCATGTTTTGGCTGTACAAGACATTGGTAAAGCCACATTTGGGGTACTGTGTACAATTCTGGTCATCCTGCTATAGGAAGGATGCTATTAAACTGGAAAGGGTACAGAAATGATTTCCAAGGATGTTACTTAGACTGGAAGGTTTGAGTTATAAGGCAAGGCCATGTAGGCTGAGACCTTTTTTCCCTGGAGCATAGGAGGCTGAGGGCTGAACATATAGAGGTTTATAAAATGCTGAGGGGCACAGATATGGTTGTCAAGATCTTTTCCCCAGTGTAGGGAAATACAAAACTAGAGGGCATAGGTTTAAGATGACTGGGGAAAGATTTAAAACGAACCTGAGGGACAACTTTTTCACACACACGAGGGTGGTGTGTGTATGGAACGAAGTGGTAGAAGAGGGTACAATTACAACATTTAAAAGATATTTGGACAAGTACATGGATAGGAAAGAGAGGTTTGGGCCAATTGCGGGTAAATAGGACTTGTTCAGTTCAGGAAACCTGCTTGGTATGGACAAGTTGTTCCTAAGGGCCTGTTTCTGTGCTGTATGATTCCATGACTCTAAATGATCTTCACTGCTAAATGAAAGTATTGCTTACGGAAGAGGTGAAGGGCTCATCCACTTCACTAACACATTCCACCCCAACCTTAAGTTCACCTGGACCATCTCCGATACCTCTCTCACCTTCCTGGGTCTCTCTATTTCCATCTCTGGCAACCGCCTGGAAACCGATATCCATTTCAAGCCTACTAACTCCCACACCTCCTTTCACCCACCTTCCTGCAAAAAGGCCATCTCCTATTCGCAATTCCTTTGCCTCTGCTGTTTCTGCTCCCGAGATGAGATATTCCACTCCCGGACATCCCAGATGTCCTCGTTTTTCAAGGACCGCAACTTCTCCTCCACAGTGGTCGAAAACGCCCTCGACCGTGCCTCTCGCATTTCCCGCAACTCATCCCTCACACCCCTTCCCAGCAATAACAACCAAAGCAGAATACCCCTCGTCCTCACGTGCCACCCCACCAACCTCCGGATCCAACGCATCATCCTCCAACACTTCCACCATCTGCAATCCGACCCCACCACCAAAGACATTTTTCCCTCCCCACCCTTATCAGCTTTCCAGAGGGACCACTCTCTCTGTGGCTCCCTTGTCCGCTCCACACTCCCCTCCAGCCCCACCACCCCTGGCACTTTTCCCTGCAACTGCAGGAAGTGCTACAGCTGCCCCTATACCTCCCCCCTCACCCCCATCCCAGGCCCCAAGACGACTTTTCACATTAAGCAGATGTTCATCTGCACATCTGCTAATGTGGTATACTGTATCCGCTGTTCCCATTGTGGCCTCCTCTACATCGGGGAAACCAAGCGGAGGCTTGGGGACCGCTTCGCAGAACACCTGCGCTCGGTTCGCACCAAACAACTGCACCTCCCAGTCACGAACCATTTCAACTCCTCCTCCCACCCCTTGGACGACATGTCCATCCTGGGCCTCCTGCAGTGCCACAACAATGCCAACCGAAGGTTGCAGGAACAGCATCTCATATTTCACTTGGGAACCCTGCAGCCCAATGGTATCAATGTGGACTTCACAAGCTTCAAAATCTCCCCTCCCCCGACCGCATCCCAAAACCAACCCAGCTCGTACCCGCCTCCCTAACCTATCCTCCCACCTATCCACTCCTCCCACCTCAAGCCCCACCCCCATCTCCTACCTACTAGTCTCATCCTGCCTCCTTGACCTGTCCGTCCTCCCTGGACTGACCTATCCCCTCCCTAACTCCCCACCTACACTCACCTTTTCTGGCTCCAACCCCACCTCCTTGACCCGTCTGTCTCTTCTCCATCTATCTTCTCCTTTATTCATCTTCTATCCGCCTCCCCCTCTCTCCCTTTTGATTTCAGAATCCCCTTCCCCTCCCCCATTTCTGAAGAAAGGTCCAGACCTGAAACGTCAGCCTTCCTGCTCCTCTGATGCTGCTTGGCCTGCTGTGTTCATCCAGCTCTACACCTCGTTGTCTCAGATTCTCCAGCATTGGCAGTTCTTACTATCTCTTGCTTACATACAGTTGTTTTTTTTCCTGCACAATATTCCAAGAGTTGACATCTATTTTCATTGCAGTTTCGAATTCCATGGTCTCCAAGCACACCCTTTGAAGCCTGACAAATTACTGCTACTTCTGACATTGAATTTGCAAAGGTTGTCCATTTTCTCCTTGCGGTGCAATCTGGCGAGGATTCCAATTACCTGTGTAGAACATATCCTTGTCACTTGGGTTAACGTTCAGGGCAGGAGATTTCCTTGTCTGCCACCAAGAGTGGCTCAGAAATAGTCCCACTGCCTGAGCTGGTTGAATTTTGAGATTTTAAGTTTAGACTGGGCCTGCAGTAGACGATGAGTAAACCAACAAGTAGGAAAAACATCTTTGACCTTATCGCCTCCAATCTGCCTGCCATATATTAATCTATTTATGACAAATCCTGACCCTAACCACACAGTCCTGTGTTGATGAAGGCCCACCTTCACATTGCGAATACCCCCGATCATGTTGTATGGCACTATCACCGTGGTAAGTGGGATGAAGTGGGACAATTTGAACAGATCTAGCAACTCAAGATAGGGCATCCATGAAGCGCTGCGGACCATCAGCTGCAGTAGAATCGCACTCCAACACAATCTGCAACCTCTTGGTCTGGTTTATCCCCCAAGCTACCATTAACATCAAGCCAAGGATCAATCCATGTTCAATGAAGAGCTCAAGAGGGCATGCCAGGAACAATACCTAATGCGGTGTCAATATGGTGATGCTACAAAACAGGAGTGCTTGCATGCCAAACAACATAAGCAGCAAGTGATGGACAGGGCTAAGAATTCTAAAACCAGCCAATCAGATGGAAGCTCTGCAGTCTTGCCACATCCTGTCATGAATGGTAGAAATAGTTACTTTGCGTCTGTCCTATTAAGCATTTTAACATGATAAAGAGTGTTATAATAATTATAAATCACACTTCAACAACATAAATTCAGAAGTACACAAGAGTGACTTTCACAACCACCCTCGTAATATAGTTCGTTAAGCTTTGGTACTGAGAATGATTGGAAAAATATCAAATTTTGAACTTAAAACCAAAGAACAGCAGATGCTAGAACTCAGAAACAAAAACAGAAATTTTTGGGAAAACTCAGCAGATCTAGTAGCATCTTGGAGACAAAGCAGAGTTCGGGTCCAATGACCCTTCTACAGATTGCGCCCGAAACATTAACTCTGCTTTCTCTCCACAGATCCTGCCAGGCCTGCTGAGTTTTCCAGCAATTTCTGTTTTAGTTTCAAATTTTGAACAATATTGTTTTAGCATGTGAAAAGCAGAGAAACATATATTTTCTGAATGCCAGCTGGAATCAGTGACCTCGTTGGTGCAATTAGCATGATTGCTGACTGATGATTGCTAATTTACATTTCAACTAAATAATTGTGCAGTAATTAATCACTTTGTAGTCATTGGAATCAATGATTTCACTTCATACTGTTTCTGAATATGTAAACATCACAACATAACAAGCTAGTTAAATTTGTCTCCTAAAAACACAGTTGCAACATTGAAATAGATTGAATATTTGAAGAAGCAAAAAATACATACAAGTAAACATAATTTATTTTCTATTGTTGAAACAGCTTCAACAAATCGAAAATGACAAACGTTTATTTGAGCTGAGAATTGGCATTAACTTTCAGTTAATACAAATGCATTTTTGAACATTTCACACAGTATTTCCAATATCGAGTTTGTAAGAGAAGGTATTAACAGTGAATATTTCATAATTTAGTTCATTTGATAAACATGGACTGTGCCACAAACAATCTTGTATGAAGCAGAAATCTTTCACTATATGGAGAGGAAGTAAGTCATTTTTTGACTCTGCACTATTTCCTTATATTTATCTCTCAGTTAGCCCTCAGATTAAATGTAATTTGCACTGATTGAAAACAAATGAGATATACAGACTGCTTTGTCTCCTTGACTAAGGCAACCAGTCACACTGCAGTTCATTTGCATGGAGCTGGTTGGTTTGAGAGTGTCGGAGGAATGGGATGTGCTCCCACAGATGGCAATTTATTATGCTTGACCTATCACTGAGAGAATGATGGATATAGCCTTTGATTTGTACTTTTAAATGAAAATAGTGGGAATTGCAGATCACTATCCCCAAAGTACTCACAAACGTCCTGGAGACAGCTGTGGTCCTGCACAATAAAGAATTTTGACTGAATTGCCATAAACCAGCAGACCTAATTAAAAGAAAACAAAATCATAGAACTCAATCCCAAAACACTCGTGAAGATCCTACATAAATTGTGGTGGAATTGACTTACTTAATCACCATAAAACAATGACGTCAATCTAATTATTTTTGGTGGAAATTCAGTGTTGGTCAAAGGTTACCAACAGAATTTGTAGGGGCATAAAAATGTATAAAATCAGCAAAAGACCTTCTGCAAGCTGTCTAACTACATCAAAAAATTGAGAAATATCATAAAATTGTGTTATTTCTTTTCTACCGCTCAATCACACACTGTCTACATCCTTCCAAGACTCAGCTATACTGAATATGCTTCATCAGGTGATCTAAGCAGACAGCACAGAGATTGCAGCTGCACACTTTGAGCTCGGATGTTTCAGTGAAATCTTACTGATGACTTTATGCAAGAAATAAATGAGGAGACAAAACAGACATGTATAAATAACAGAGCTAAAAGGTACTGCAGATGCTGGAGAATCCGAGATAACAAGCATGGGGCTGGATGAACACAGCAGGTCAAGCAGCATCACAGGAGCAGGAAAACTTGACGTTTCGGGCCGAAACCCTTCATCAGA
>JAHRHZ010000069.1:6611125-6628659 GCA_024137785.1 Ginglymostoma cirratum | reverse complement strand
TCTGATGAAGGGTTTCGGCCCGAAACGTCAAGTTTTCCTGCTCCTGTGATGCTGCTTGACCTGCTGTGTTCATCCAGCCCCATGCTTGTTATCATGTATAAATATCAAGTGGGTGACAACAACAGCTTTTGACTATATTTTGTGAGAAGACTAGTGTGTGGATCAGGTTAGTGCTGCCATTGTGGGGTGTAATCTCCATCTGGTTGACATAGACTGTGGCCTGCTCTTAAAACCTCTTTAACTTAGGCAAGTAAACATTGTACAATTGACTAAAGAGGTCTGAGAGCCAGAGCTAAGCATCCAACACTGTTTTCCCTTGGCTTAGCTGTTTCAATGGTTGAATGAATTCCTGCGTTCACAGTCCGACCTCAGCAAAGATAACTTTTATCATCAACCAGCTCAGAGATGTTACTACGTACCTCTAGAGGAGGTGGAAGTTGAATCCTGACTTTCTGGTCGAGAGGTAGAGGTGCTACCGCTGAATCACTAGGGCTCCCATCTAGCTTTGTCAGACATCATTGGGACTAATTGCCCACTTAAAGATCTCAATTGACAGCATGACAGAAAGACTTAATCAGGGTCGTTCAGGAAGCCAGCAGGGTCTTCTGCCTGATGAAATGGCGCTAACACCGTCAAACACCTCACACGGTATAACGTTAAATTCCCCACAGAATGTGCGTGTGTGCATGTGTGCCTGTGTGTGTGTGTGTGTGTGTGTGTCTGTGTGTGCGTGTGTGTATGCATGTGTGTGTGTGAGTGTCTGTGTGTTTGTGTGTGTGTGTGTGTGTGTGTCTGTGTCTGTGTGCGTCTGTGTGTCGATACATATACCAAATGGAACAGTTTTGCTTCACCTAAAATTTTCTTACATTGTAAAAGGTAAAAGAAAACGTCTACACTTGTTTACATGGAACTGATAGATGAAGATATATGTGGGATAGATAAGGTTAATGGTATGTATCATTTGCCTAGGATGGGTGACTTCAAGGCGAGGGAGCACCTAAAATGAGAAGAGATAGACTTAAAACAAACAAAGACATGAGGGGCAAATATTTTACAGAGAGGGTGGTTCATGTGTGGAATGAAAGTCTAGGATGTGATGGATGCAGGCAGTTACAGTGTTTAAAAGGCACTTGGATATGTGTATAAGTAAGAAAGGTTTGGAGGAACATGGGTCAGGAGTAGACAGGTGGGATTAGTTTGGCATTGACTGGCTGGACAGAAGGGTCTGTTTCCATGCTGTATGACTCTTTGACTCTATGACTACTCTCATTGTTATCCAAACTTATTCTGGACTGGTCAAAACAGTGAAGTGGAGGGATTCAATTTTGGGAAGTCTCATGCTATTTCATTCTACAGTCAAACCTACAAACTAGGAGCAGGAGTCAACCATTTGGCCCAGTGAGCTTGCTCTACACTTATGCAATTTTTCCAAATTTCCACTCTTCCAAGTGTAACATCAATGTGAGTCTAAGCCGTTACTTGCCATCACTTAACGCATCATTTTAAAATAACTCCATTGTAACACGCCTGCAATTACCCATCTTTTTGCACCATTGTTCAACCTGTTCCAGGGTAAGGGAGGCAATAGAGAGAAATTTGCTTGTCAGACACTCTTTCTGGGGTTGTTTAAGATAATCAGAACATGAGATTCAAACTGCATACGTGTGTTTGTGAAAACCACAGAGGTTCCAGCAAAACAGGAGTCTCTCCACTGCGGCCAGATTCCATGGAAAGTATTCAGCCAATAAAATTCAATAAAAAGTCACCTCTACTGAGAGAAAATTTTATCTGTGCAAGTGGTTATCTATTTTATATTTTCTTTATGAAATTCACACTTTTTTGTAGGTGCAGGATCTCGATTTAACCTTTCATAGCCAATAACAACTTGCATTTATGTAATCAAATTATGTAATAAATCATAATGCAAGATGGAAGAAGAGATATAATTCCAATCAGAGATACATGGGTGATGATGAGAATTTTGTTTAAAGAATTCAACTCGATACTTCTTGAAAAAAATGTTATTTTAAAATGGGTGACCATACACAAGGTGCAAAGGGTGATGTATATGTAACAGACCGCAGAGCTATAAAGCCAGCTGTGTAAAAAAAAGTGAATAGAAACACCACTTCAAACTGAGCTTCCTGAATATTAAATTCAATAGGATTGTCCGAAATAACAAGAGAACTCCAAACAGATATCACGCATTTCATTGGTTGGGATGTTTTGATGTTTTAACTGACAGCTGGTGTCAGGACTTTCACTGAGCGTTGGCAACATTGAGTTTCTGAACCCACACTTTGCAGCGGAGTTTGAGCTGAGGATTGTGAGGAAGAGTTCAAGTGGAAGTTGTAGACAGTTTCCTTCAAAAAAAAAAGACACTGAGTGGAAACCACAAATAATTTTCTTCTGGCTTGCTGGTTACTTGCTAGTTGGTAGTCCAAAATCTGAGCTTCGTCATTGCTTACATTGGTGAGTTCTGACTGACCTTTTAGTGAGCATTATTATCGAATGTCAAGCTATAAACAATAGGTTTATTTGAAATCACAGAGCTTAGCCCCTTTGTCAAGTGAAGTCACATGACAAAAGGGGCTATGATCCGAAAGCTTGTGATTTCAATTAATCCCATTGGACTATAACCCGGTGTCGTGTGACTTCTGACTTTGTCCACCCCAGTCTAACACTGGCATCTCCACCTCATAATTTTTCTGATGCTGACTTAGCAAGCTAAATGTTCAGAGTAGTCCAATCCTAACACACGGTGAAATTCAATTCAATAACCTTGATGGTTATTGGTCTAACACCAGGAATCTGCTCTTTTGTCTATATCGGTCGCTGATGTTGCTGTGTTAGATTTTCCACCACAAGTGTCCGATCTGTGTTTGGTATGTGTCTTACCTGGCAGAAATAGGAATTACCAGCTCCTTTGCTAACAAGCTGTCTGTTGAATGAATTGCCACTAACTGGAACTGCGGTTGAAAGAACGAGATATATCTAAATCTATCTAGAATTAGAAATGGCATAGAATTATATTGCCGATGTTTACGCTTCACACGAACCTCCTCCCACCCTATATTTTCAAAATCTATCAGTCTATCTTTCTGTTCTCTTTTTTTGTCATCTACTGCTCCAGCATCAAGCATTCTATTCACCATTTGGCTCTCTCCTTCTTCATGATGTACTGCCAGTCGCCTTACCAGGAGATATGACAACTGAAAATGCCGTATACTCTAATGAATGTGTGAAGGTTAATCTAGGAGCTAAGTTGAAGCCCTGTCCACTTTGATACAAAAACAGCCACTGGATGGGGTATTAAGCAGTTCTGGGCGGTTGTAGACAGAGACAGTCTAGTCTTCTTCTCCTGATTGTGACCATCAGTATATCAAAACCTCATATATATCATCTTCAAGCTGTAATGAACCTTATTTAAGATGTGTTCTTTCATTTGAGAATTATTTGTGATTCATCCTTCACCACAAACTATAGGAAAGCCTCCAGACTAGGTATGGGAAGAATGTTTGGTGGAAGCATGGTGGCCAATGTGCTCAGGTGTCATCATCATCATTATAACAGCAAAGACAAGCTGGAGACCATAAGGTTGCCTCAACGTGAACACGTCCTCTGAAAAATCAGAAAACTTAAATAATTAGATGTGGCTATGGGTGCCGGGCCATTTTTGGGGAGGACAATTCCATTGAAGTGTTCCACCTAACACTTATCAGTATATATGCAGCCCCCAGGTTATGAATGGGTTCCATTCTTGAGTATGTTTGCAAGTCAATTTGTGCGCAAGTTGGAAGTCAATACAGTACAATCTAAAATGTCTAGTCTTATATATGAGCAAATGTTCGCATGTCAGGTCTTTAAAATTAATATTAATAAAGGACTTTGTTTGTAAGTTGCACATTCATAAATCAAGAACTGCCTATAGGTTACATGTAATCAGATAATTTAAATAGCCCAGCTACTAAAATTAGCCATGTGAGCTTTACTGATGAGGTAAACTTAATTTATGCTGGTTGGCATGAATAATTTGCACGTTTGATTTCAGCAAAATAGGTTCCATATATTACGGCATATATATTTCATATCTTTGTAAAATAATGTCTCAGAGAACAAATTGTTAAATCAAATGGAGTATCTTTTTTCTTCTGAGCTTTCCACCCTGTAATTATTTTAATCACATTTGGTGCTCCAAGCTATATAATTCACCAAAGACAAGGTTTTCATGTCATCATTTAGCCGATAAGTATGGATAAAATTTCACACATTATACAAGTAGGAACTTCTTTCATCTGTACAAAAACAGATGGAACATCCCAAAGGAAACATCTCAGAGATAGTAAGAACTGCCAATGCTGGATGCCATTTCTGAAGAAGGGTCCCAGCCCAAAATGTCAGCTTTCCTGCTCCTCTGATGCTGCCTGCCTGCTGTGTTCCTCCAGCTCCACATTGTGTTACCAAAGAACTGTCTCCCAGGTTTGGATGGAAGATCTACAGGAGAGCACTAGCTTGATTTTTTCTACTTCCACATTTTTGTTTCTATTCATTTTGTGGGATGTGGGTGTCACTGGCTGAAAAGCATTTCTTGCCCACCCCTAGTTGCCCCTTGAGAAGGTGGTGGTGAGCTGCCTTCTTGAACCACTGCAGTCCAGATGCATTGACCCACAATGCTATTAGGGAGGGAATTCCAGGATTTTGACCCAGCAACAGTGAAGGACGGGCGATATATTTCCAAGTCAGGATGGTGAATGGCTTGGAGGGGAACTTGGAGGTGGTGGTGTTCCCATATATCTGCTGCCCTTGTCCTTCTAGATTGAAGTGGTAGTGGGGTTGGAAGGTGCTGTCTGGTGACCTTTGGTGAATTTTTGCAGTGCATCTTGTAGATAGTACACACTGCAGCTACTGAGTGTCGTTGGTGGAGGGAGTGGATGCTTGTGGATGTAGTGCCAATTAAGTGGGCTGCTTTGTCTTGAATGATGTCAAGCTTCTTGAATGTTGTTGGGGCTGCACTCATCCAGGCAAGTGGGGAGTATTCCATAACACTCCTGACTTGTGCCTTGCCGATGGTGGACAGGCTTTGGGGAGTCCGGATATGAGTTACTCGCCGCAGTATTTCCAGCTTCTGACCTGCTCTTGTAGCCACTGTGTTAATGTGGTGAGTCCAGTTGAGTTTCTGGTCAATGGTAACCCCCAGGATTTTGATAGTGGGGATTCAGTGATGGTAACACCATTGAATGTCAATGGGTGGTGGTTAGATTGTCTCTTATTGGTGATGGTCATAGCCTGGCATTTGAGTGGCGCAACTGTCACTTGCCACTTGTCAGCCCAAGCCTGGGTATTGGCCAGATCTTGTTGCATGTGAACATGGACTGCTTCAGTATCTGTAGAGTCATGAATGGTGCTGAACATTGTGCAATCATCGGTGAGCCTCCCCACATCTGACCTTATGGTGGAGGGAAGGTCATCGATGAAGCAGCTGAAGATGGTTGGATTGAGGACACTATCCTGAGGAACTCCTGCAGAGATGTCCTGGAGCTGAGATGATTGACCTCCAACAACCACAACCGTCTTCCTATGTGTCAGGTATGACTCCAACCACCGGAGCATTTGCCCACGATACCCCTTGATTCCAGTTTTGCTAGGGCTCCTTGATGCCACACTTGGTCAAATGCAGCCCTGATGTCAAGGGCTGTCACTCTCACTTCTGGAATTCAGCTCTTTTGTCCGTGTTTGAACCAAGGCTGGAGTGAGATCAGGAGCTGAGTGGCCCTGGTGGAACCCAAACTGGGCGTCACTGAGCAGGTTATTGCTGAGCAGGTGCTGCTTGATAGCGCTGTTGACGGCACCTTCCATCACTTTACTGATAATTGAGAGGAGACTGAGGGGTGGTAATTGGCCCGGTTGGATTTTTTTGTGTACAGGACATACTTGGGCAATTTTCCACATTGTCGGGTAGATATCGGTGTTGTAACTGTACTGGAGCAGCTTGGCTAGGGGAGTTGCAAGTTCTGGAGCACAAGTCTTCTGTACTATTGCCGAAATGTTGTCAGGGCCCATAGCCTTTGCAGTATCCAGTGCCTCCAATCATTCCTTGATATCATGTGGAGTGAATTGAATGACTGAAGACTGGTATCTGTAATGCTGGGGACCACTGGGGGAGGCTGAGATGGACCATCCACTCGACACTTCTGGCTGAAGATTGCTGCAAATGCTTCAGCCTTATCTTTTGCACTGATGCGCTGGGCTCTTCCATCATTGAGGATGGGGATATTTGTGGAGCATCCTCCTCCAGTGAGTTGTTTAATTGTCCACCACCATTCACGATTGGAAGTTGCAGGACTGCAGAGCTTAGATCTGATCTGTTGATTGTGAGATTGCTTAGCTCTTTATCACTTGCTGCTTTCACTGTTTGGCATACAAGTAGTCCTGTTTGGTGGCTTCACCAGATTGATACCTCATCTTCAGGTCTGCCTGGTGCTGCTCCTGGCATGCCCTCCTGCACTCTTCATTGAACCAGGGTTGATCCCCTGCTTGATGGTAAAGGTTGAGTGGGGAATATGCCGAGCCATGAAGTTATAGATTGTGCTGGAGTACAATTCTGCTGCTGTTCATAGCCCACAGCGCCTCACGGATGCCCAGTCTTGAGTTGCTAGCACTGTGCGAAGTCTGTCCCATTTAGCACAGAGATAGTGCCACACAACACAATGGAAGTTATTCTCAATGTGAAGGCGGGACTTTGTCTCCACAAGGACTGTACGATGGTCACTCTTACTGATACTGTCATGGACAGATGCAATTGCAGCCGGCAGATTGGTAAGGATGAGGTCAAGTATGTTTTTCCCTCTTGTCAGTTCCCTCACCACCTGCTGCAGACCCAGTCTAGCAGCTATGTCCTTTAGCACCCAACCAGCTCGATTAGTGTTACTGCTGCCGAGCCACTCTTGGTGGTGGACATTGAAAACATGGATATATCCTTAGATATGCTAGCAATTGCAGAATTTATTAATTCACTACTAATCTGCTACATTTACCAATCCACATTATTGGACCCCGCCAACTTCTGTACCCCGCCCCCAACAACCCCAAAGGACTATGTGAGGAAGAGTAAGAACAGAAGAAATTTTCAATCAAGCATATAAAACTAAATTGAAATCTGGGGCTCCCAACTGAGTGTAGCCCTTAGGTCAGGACCATAGAAAGGAACTTGACCCCACTAGACCCCACCTTACTGCTTGTAGCTTAGGAGATGATACATCAGGGAGAGCATGTTTTAGTAGAAGTGCATATCGACCTTTGGACTGTAATATAGTGAAGGCTGATATGATGGAGGTTTCCTCTGGCTAATGCTGTGACAGTCCACAGTGGGATAAATTTACCTTGCTCCTGCCCCTTGTGAATATCAGTGTAAAACGATCCATGCTCACACTGGCACTCACAATCAGAGCCAGGTGATATGGAAAATGGAAAGATTCACACTGTTGTGGTAAAGGAGCATTGTTCAGGAGAAGCTGAAGGGGTCTGGATTTGAACATGCTACACTTGATTTCAGAATATTTAATTATCGAAATTAGTTCAAAAACTCACCAGGGCAACCAAGAATCAGGAGCTGAATGTTACACTTAATGAGGGTTAGTGAAGAACATATGCATGAGCTCAAGGTTCAACAGAAGAAGTGAGAAACGTGGAAAGTTTAATTATAGGTTAATTGGTATCCTCCAATACATTTTAAGATGACCTTTTCTCTTGATAAAGTTGTAAAGTGATGATTCAAAACAGTGGCATAATTACAACTAAAGTCGTCATGAAAATTGCTCTGAATTGGATCTCAGCTTTTCTGGCAATTACCTCCCTTTTAGTCTCAAGTATTTCAGTACAACTTACTGTTCGTAATCTTTTAAAATATGACACTGAACGTTGAAGAGAAACCGCAGTGAATAGCCATTAGTTAACAAAGAGCCAGGGAGAACTCTAAAGAAAAGGTAATGTCAATGGGAGTTTAATAGAGGTATTGAAAATTATGAGGCAGGGGTGTTTAATAGAATATAAGTGAAGAAATTGTTTCCACTCATAGAAAGGTCAATAATCAAAGGATAAAGCTTTGTGATTGTTGGGGAAACAAGCTGGGGGAAAGATATTTTCTCAGCTAGTCGTTACTCAATCTGGAATTCATTGCTCCAAAGACAGAAATAGATTTGTTGAAGGACAAGAAAAGAAAAAACAAAATTCAATATCTTAACCATCTTTGGGAGGGCGGTGAGAATAATTGTCTCCCCATTGCAATGGTTATAAAATGCTTTCTGAAGTAATGGATTTAATCTCTTTTCATATGCAGTGGACGATGTGCCTTTGATTAAATAAAAAAATATTTCCAGAATGAACGATACTAATAGTAACAGCCCGTCTTTTCTGCAAAGTCTCTGTAGGACTGCTTGGCTCTAGCAGAAGATAAAAGAACTTATTTAATTCCTAATGGTGAGAGTGGTAAATATATCTAACCATTTGTTGACTGATTTAGTGACTCAAGCATCTTTGGCTAATTAAATTGTCAATACCTGAGCTTTTAATTGAAGATATAACAGATTGAATTTTCTGGTTGTGTTTCTGTTAACATTCAGAATTGTTTGTTTATTGTATCAAAATAGATAACCTGCCCAGATAAAATAATGACCATTTAAAAGAATAGGTTCATAAATCTACCACAGAAAAGAGCTTTTCAGCTGCACAATACAATTACATAGAGCATAGAACAGAGAACATTACAGCGCAGTACCAGCCCTTCGGCCCTCGATGTTGAGCCGATCTGTGAAACCAAGCTGAAGCCCATCTAACCTACACTATTCCATTATCATGCATATGTTTAGCCAATGACCATTTAAAAGCCCTTAAAGCTGGCGAGTCTACTACTGTTGCAGGCAGGGCATTCCACGCCCTTACTACTCTCTGAGTAAAGAACCTATCTCTGACATCTGTCCTTTATCTATCACCCCTCAATTTAAAGCTATGTCCCCTCGTGCTAGCCATCACCATCCGAGGAAAACGGCTCTCACTGTCCAGCCTATCTAATCCTCTGATCATCTTGTATGTCTCTATTAAGTCACCTCTTAACCTTCTTCTCTCTAACGAAAACAGTATCAAGTCCCTCAGCCTTTCCTCACAAGACCTTCCCTCCATACCAGGCAACATCCTGGTAGATCTCCTCTGCACCCTTTCCAATGCTTCCACATCTTTCCTATAATGCGGCGACCAGAACTGTACGCAATACTCCAAGTGCGGCCGCACAGACATGAAGATCTCTTTTGAATAGACCTTCTGAAAGGAGAGAGCACACAGTCAACAGGCTGAAAAGTGGCAACCCTTGAAAACTTAGGTTTACATCTCCCTGGCAAGAAGAATTGGAAAAAGTCATTCTTTTCTCACCCATCTTTTGTGACAATTTTTCTCCCTTTCCTTTCCTTCCTTGCTTGAAAGCATTAAATTTAATTGAGACAGAGATACAGATGTGGACAAGGGATACCTTCCAATATTTTTTCTAAGTGTCTTTATTTGAACATATGCTTTAGCAGTGCCAGTTTGATACTAAGCCAACTGGACCACAACAGTCGATTTTGAAAATATTCTCAGTCAATGTCCATGTGAATGGACTGAAACCTCAGAGATGATTTAACAGCCCAGTATCAGATACACAGCAGAACTCACATCTTTTTACATAGTTATACTACATGAAAGGTCTGAACGCAGTATCGTCACACAAGGCAAAGCTTCAGGCAACCACAGACAGATTAGAATTAATGATAATTTCTGGAGGGAAAGAAATTGAAGTGCTCAACCGACTTTCCAATTTCTGAAATAAAGTTCTTCTTTCAGTGCCTCAATAATCAATAATTCAATTGGTTGTTTATCCATCATATTGCTATACTCTCAGGCTCCACACTAATGAGTGCAGAATGTGTCCTCCCTTCTCAATCAACCTAAAACTGCATGACTTGCTGGCCATCGTGAGTGATTCAGCTCTAGATTGGTGGAGATTCTAAGGAGAAAAGGCCCTTTGTGTCAAGCAAGTAGCTACATTGAGTGAGCCTCACTAGCTCGGTGGGTAGAGAATCAGACATTTTTCTCTGAGGGTCCTGGAGTCAAATCCCTTCTCAAAAAAGAGGCCCTCTTGTGGCACAGTGGTAGTATTCCCTATTTTTGGATCAACAAACCAGGGTTCAAATCCCATCTGCTCCAGAGGTGCGTAATAAAATTCCTGAGCTCAAGCATATGCAATAAACATCACTGAACAGGTTGATGAGGGAAAATTGGATTAGTTTTTTAAAAAAAGATAGATGTCTTGACCAGACAGGAGACGGACTGCGTTGCAAAGGTGATTACTTTTATGGCAATTTGCTCTAAGCTACACAATCTGACTCTTGCTAGATACTGCTACTGACAGCAGTTGTGCCAGAAGGTCAGCTGAACCTTGGTGGATCTTTGCTGTCAGCTACTTGAACAGTCTGTTTTTGAGATATATTCCACCATCAGGCTTAGGCGCATTGTTGCCACACAAGGAACCTTCCACATGAGATTCAGGATCCACCAAGTTGTCTGAACTCAAGTCATTTCAACACCTTGCCTATGAAGAACACAATAACAAGGATCACTGATACTCCAACTCCAGCATTCTATCAGGCAGGCTGCATCCATCCTAACTTCAGAACCAAGAATTCACTGAGACATCACGGGAGGGAGAGAGAGCACGTAGATGGCAGGAATGACAAGTTAATTAAATAAGTCTTCATATCTGTAAGGATATGTAGACTTTTCTTCATAAATTGTGCATGCAAATATGTATCTATGGGAACTACAGACCAGCAAGCCTGACATCAGTGGTGAGTAAGTTGTTGGAGGGGATTCTGAGAAATAGGATTTACGTGCATTTGGAAAGGCAAGGGCTGATTAGGGATAGACAGCACAGCTTTGTGCATGGGAAATCATGTCTCATAAATTTGATTGAGTTTTAGAAGAGGTGACAAAGAAGTTCAATGAGAGCAAAGTGGTAGACATGATCTACATGGCCTTTAGCAAGGCTCCACATGGTAGACTGGTTAGTAAATTTAGATCACATGGGATCCAGGAAGAGCTAGCCAACTGGATACAAAATTGGCTTGACGGTAGGAGACGGGGGCTGGTGATAGAGGGCTGCTGTTCAGACTGGAGGCCTGTGACCAGCAGTGTGCTGGAAGGATCACCGTTGGATCCACTGTTGTTCATCATTTATATAAACAGTTTGGATGAGAATATAGGAAGCATGGTTAGTAAGTTTGCGGATGATGTCAAAATTGGTGGAACAGCAGATGGAGTTTAATTTAGATAAAAGCATTTTGGTAAGATAAACCAGGGCAGGAGTTACATAGTTAATGGTAGGGCCTGGCGAGTTTTGTCAAACAGAGAGACCTGGGGTACAGGTACATAGTTAGACAAGGTGGTGAAGAAGCTGTCTAGCATGCTTGCCTTCATCGGTCAGAACACTGAGTACAAGATTTGGGACATCATGTTACGGCCATATAGGACATTGGTAAGGCCACATTTAGAAAACTGCATACAATTCAGGTCACCCATCTATAGGAAGGATTTTGTTAAACTTGAGAGGGTACAAAAAAGATTTACGTGGATGTTGCCAAGACAAGAGGGCTGAGTTATAAGGAGAAGCTGGATAGATTGGGGTTTTGTTCCCTGGAGCGTAGGAGGGCTGGAGGTGTTAGGATTATAAAATCATGAAGAGCATAGATAAGGTGAATAGCCAAGGTCTTTTCCCCAGGGGAAGAGAGTTGAAAAGGAGGGGGCACAGGTTTAACGTGAGAAGAGAAAGATTTAGAAAGGACATGAGGAGCAAATCTTTCACACGGCAGGTGGTGCATATATGGAAGAAACTGCCTGAGGAAGTGATAGAGGCAAGTATAATTGCAACATTTAAAAGGTATTTGACAGCTGCATGGATAGGAAAGGTTTCGAGGAATACGGGCTAAATGCAGGCAAATGGGACTTGTTCAATTTCAGAAACCTGGCATGGACAAGTTGGGCCGAAAGATCTGCCTCTGTGCTGCATTACCAGCCCTGCCATCGCAAGTAAATTATATTTCACCGATTAGGATTTCAAATCTTGTAACATCCTTCACTGATTACTTGAAGGTATAATCAGTAGTTTAAATAGTTAAGCCATATACTTAATAAAGCTTTAATTATTGCAGTAATACAGTATAAAACTCCAGGGATCTAAGGATGAAATTATAAATTGTACTTTTCTCCTCCAGTGGTTTTGGACAGCTGAGTTGGCTCAACAAAGTTGCATGTAGTGAAAAGGTACTGATAGGCTATGTTACATAAATGTGCAACTACTATTGAAAAATGCTATCATTCCATGTCTGTGTTTTAAAAAATGTACGTTTCTAATGAGCAAATTTATTCTGGCTTGTTACAGATGACATTGCGTTCATTTGTGAAAGTGTGTTTGCAAGGAGTGGGCACGTTGCAGTTGTACTCACACTAATGCAATTCGGTATGTCTGCCTACAAGTAACTGTAAGGCTCCAGTTGCCACGGTAATGGGCCTAGATGAATGGATGAGCCTGAATATGCCCAAGGCATATTGCGTTGACTGAGGGCTGAGACATTCACACTGAATCTTGACGAAATGAACTGACAGTCAGTTTAAATACATTTCCATGGCCAGCAAAGCTATCCATCATCAAAACCATGTGAGGAAAGGTATTAACCTCACTTCTGCCCTTGGATATGTTCTGCTTGCAGGTTAAGAATGGTGCACTATAATTCCCGCTCTGAATCATGCTACTGAAACTGAGATGAGAATTCATCAATGCAATATAATAAAAAAAAAGAAAAAATGCTGCTCTGTGGCATAAAAATCAATAACAATAATTCGAACTAAGGCTTAAAGCGTCCTTCAAAACCTGTGAACAAGCTTTTGTGTCATTCTGGGCTGAATTTTCCCAATACTGGTGCAGCAGGAATGAAGTCAGAGTGGGGTGGGTGGGAGTGTGAGGGGTGCGGGGGTCACCCACGCTTTCTTGTTGCTGTTTCAAGATGGCAGACAGCCAAATCCCCGAGTTTGAGGCCCCAGTTAGGAATCATTCAGTGTGTTCACCATCATTTTGCTGGAGACATTGTAGTTCGCATTACGTAGGCTGGCTACCAGTGTAATGGAGGTGAACTCCCTGCGGCAGTATGGGGGTAGGGCATGTATGGCCCGTGGTAGCCATAGGCTCCAGCCTTGAAGGAAGACTGTTGGAGGGCTTTCCTCTCCAAGGGGCCTGCCTGGCTGGCTGCTGTGCAAAAATGCATTCGTTTCCAGCCCTCCATTTTGAGATAACCTTGTATGCTCTCTTAACTGCCTCAGCAGTACCCCACCACTCCTCATTTTTCTGCTGAAGTTCTACAACTCACAGCCCTCAGAATAGGTGCAGCATCATGGGAAGACCATCCAGGATCCTTAATAGGATGATAAGCGAAGGGTCAGTCAATTTGAAGGGTGTCTCTCATGAAAAAGCTCTCCAAGTAAGTACGGATCTGGGATCGTCATTTGATCCGGTGATCAGGGCTTCAAGTCAAAGGTAAAATTCAACTCAATCTCTCTTTATGTGCCTTAGTGTGCAATTTTGATTTATAAGGTTACTGAAAACTATCTTGACTATGTTAATGGTGCTTATATAAATGCAAATTTTGTATTTTTGGACAAACAAGGTTGTTTGATTTTACCAATTTTATTATTCTGTAATTAATTTTATCATTTTCATCACTGTGCAGATTGTGGCATTGTGATAATATTACTGGAGCAGCCATTCAGAGTCCTGGACTAACACTTGGGCCCCTGGGTTCGAATCCCCTCATAGAATTAAAGGCTAGCGTAATGGTGAGCATGCAACCACTGCTGATTGCTATTAAACGCATTTGTTTCGTTAATATCATTTAGGGAAAAAAAAATCAACCTAACTTTACCCTAAGATAACAAGGTGCAGAGCTGGATGAACACAGCAGGCCAAGCAGGTCTGGACCCTACCGAGACGTCAAGATTTCCTGCTCCTCTGATGCTGCTTGGCCTGTTGTGTTCATCCAGCTCTACACCTTGTTATCGCAGATTCTCTAGCATCTGCAGTTCCTGCTATCTCTTTAACTTTACCCTGCCTGGTTTACATATGACCCCACACTCACAGCAATATGGTGGACTTTTAGCTGCTCTCTGGAACATTCTAGCAAGCCACTCAACTCAAGGGCAATTCGAGGTATATGAACGTAGGAGATCGGAGCAGGAAGGAATGATTCAGCCCCGCAAGCTTCCCCTGCCATTCAATAAAATCATGACAGCTCTGCCCAAGACCTCAACTCTGCTTTAATAGCAGCTCATCATAACCCTCAACACCCCAACGCTCCAAAAATCAATCTGTGGCTCTTTCAATTCTTTCAATGAGCTAGCCTCCATAACTCTCTGGAGTAGAGAATTTCAAAAGTCACTACCTTTTGGCGGAAGGAATTCTTTCTCATAACAATTTTAAATGAGTAATCTGTCATTCTATAACTGTCTCCTAGTTCAAGACACTTCTAATAGTAGAAACCTAGTCCCAAAAACTACCCTGGCAAGCTCACCTTCAAAATCCTATATGTTCCAATGAGATCACCCCTCATCCTTCTAAACTCAAATGAGTAAAAATTTAATCTGTTTTAACCATTCTTAATGAGCCAACTCCTTCATCCCAGGAATCAACTGAATCTCTTTTGAATGGCCTTCAATGCCAGTATATTCTTTTTCAAGATGGGGACTGAAATGGTACACAGTACTCCAGGTGTGGTGTCACGAACACCCCGTACTATTGTAACAAGACTTCCCTATATTTAACCTCCAATCCTCTAGCTACAAAGGCCAGATTCCATTTGCCTACCTGATTACTTGCTGCATCTTTCTGCTTACGTTAAGTGGTTCTTGCACAAGAACAGCTAATACTCAGTGTGTTGCAATTTTTTGGGGAAGTCTGTCTTTCATTTAAAAAATAGTCTGTCTTTTGAATTCTCCAACCAAAATGCACGGCCTTACATTCAACTCAATCTGCCAAGTTTTTGCCCTATTAATAGTCGATGAATATTGGCTCATCCAGTGATGCCCATATTCCATAAATGATTAAAAATAAACTTATTGTTGTTGATGTTTTATTTTGCAAAGGACAATGTTTTGAGGTAAATAACACAACATATAGAGAGTACTAATGGTGATTAACATGATGAGAGAATGAACTTAATTGAGTGGATCAGTCTATACCTAAGACCAGGGTTTGCTAAAATGAATTAAGACAGCTGTGTCACCTTTTTGAGATCTGCATCTTGCACAACTCAGTATGACTGACAACCTCCAATGTTAGATAACAAGGTGTAGAGCTGGATGAACACAGGATGCCAAGCAGCATCAGAGGAGCAGGAAGGCTGACGGTTCGGGCCTACACCCTTCTTCAGAAATGGCGGAGGGGAAGGGGGTTCTGAAATAAATAGGGAGAGAGGGGGAGGCAGATATAAGATGGACAGAGGAGAAGATAGGTGGAGAGGAGACCGAAGGGTCTAGGCCCGAAATGTCAGCCTTCCTGCTCCTCTGATGCTGCTTGGCCTGCTGTGTTCATCCAGCTCTACACCTTGTGATCTCAGATTCTCCAGCATCTGCAGTTCCTACTCTCTCTAACCTACAATGTTGCCTTGCAGTCTGTATCATAATGCAGAGGCAGAATCAGCAGTTATCATGAACTGACCCAGTAGTGACAAGCATGTCACTGACCCACACCTATCAGGTCCTACTTCAGACACACACTTGCTAAAGTCAAGATGGCAACCACCAGCACCTCTCCAGAGATGCTGAACAATTCTGACTAGAATAAAAGTATAGTTGATGGAAAGGATTAATGTAAACAAATGGACAATGTATGTATTGCCGCTTTGAGAGCTGGATATTAGTTCCAGTAACCCAACTGGGTAAACAAACATTTCCTATTTAAAATCATTTGTGAATGCACAGATGCAGATTGTACATCTGCAAGGTATTAATTGTACCTAACAGCCCCATTCCATGTAACCGAAATCTCCACGTTTACTGGATCATGTGCTTTGTATTAATGCAGAATTCGTTCGAAGGAAACAACAGCCTAAAGTCCAGTTGTTTTCAAATATTTTCCTCAATGTTTGTGAAGGTGGAATAATTAGATGAAGAAAACATCAGGATTACATGGTGCAGTGCACTCCTGAATGAATTTGCTTTGATCATCGCTAATGCTTTACAACTCATGAAGCAGCCTTTCCATCTGGCAATATGCCTTGCAGGGTACTTTGCAATGTTTGTGAAAAAAGGAAGAAGTTTAACGTGAGTGGGTGGAAAGATGGTCGGTGCAGTTTAATACGACAAGGCATGAGGCTATTAATGTCATTTCATTGCTTACCCTTCACATCCTGAATCCTTGTGAAGGGGGTATCTGGAGGCTCAACAAAGCTGTCTTCACGTTCTTGTCACAAGGTCAGCTGCATGACAGCATCTTCCAAACCCATGAGCTCTACCATCCGGAAGGACAAGGACTGCAAACACATGGGAACACCACCGCCCGCAAACTACCACCCAAACCACACAGCAACAACTAAACTTAGAACTACATCACCGTTCCTTCACTGTTGCAGGGTCAACATTCTCTTCCTTGCAATTTTGTGGGCCTGTTTTAGAATCTGGCTCGCCATCACCTTAAGGACAAACATGGATGAGTGAATGAATGCTCACATACAAGAAGGAATAAAATGGAAGCCAATCATCCTGGAACACAGCTTGTGCCTGGACTGCATAACAGTCACCCAGGAACTTCATGTGTAATAACTTGGGGGAAAGGAATTAGTACCTGTAGCACACTGGCAACACATCTCACTAAACTCTCCCAGTCACTGGTGTAGTACAGATTACGGTTCATGGATGGAATCATAGAATCTCCACAGTGTGGAAGTAGGCCATTCAATCCATTGTGTCTGCACTGACCCTCCGAAGAGCATTCCATCCAGACCCATACCCCTACCCTATCCTTGCATTTCCTATGGATAATCCACTTAACCTGCAGATCTTTGGACTGTGGGAAGAAATCAGAGCACCTGAATGAACCCCATGCAGACACAGGGAGAATTTACAAATTCCACACAATGACCCAAGGGTGGGATCAAATGCAGGTACCTGGCTCTGTGAGGCAACAGTGCTAACCACTGAGTCACTGTGTCAGTAGTACCAAATGGGAGTACATTATTTCACAACGGCTACGCCACATCATGGACCCTTGCATCAAAATGCTTATCCATAGAAATCACAGATTCATAGAGGTCTACAGTACAGCAAAAGACACTTCGGCCCATCAAGTCTGCGCAGGTCGAAAACAACCACCTAACTATTCTAGAGATAATAGGAACTGCAGATGCTGGAGAATCCAAGATAACAAGGTGTGGAGCTGGATGAACACAGCAGGCCAAGCAGCATCATAG